>CAUYPK010103100.1:0-16879 GCA_963574355.1 Loris lydekkerianus
CTTTGAACTCTGCTCGTTTGTTTGTGGGGCACTCCAAGCCATTCTTATGGGGGAGGGGACTCCCGTCCACTTGGTGATGGATTTTGTACCTTTTGTTTGTATCTTTGGGGTCACAGCTCATCTCAGCATGGTTGATGTGCATTCTTCAACATTCTGTCTTGGTGCAGCTCTAATCCACCAGCTTACTTCCTAAATTTCTGTCCGTTAACTCTCCTTCCAGATGGGAGCCTCTGTGGAAAGCTGGCTTCAGTCAGCCATTTTGTCTCCACCCCCTCTAGAGATTTTGATTTAAATGGTTTGAGCTAAGGCCTGAGCAATAGTAATTTTTTAATTGCCTTAAATCACCCGTCCTAGAGTGTCACAGCTTGGGACACTACAGGTCTAAGTGGCCTGGAGACATTAGGTTGTCAGGATTGCAGTTGGAGGCATCTAATATGGAGAACCCTTCCTTACTCAAGGGCTTCAATCATTGAAGAAAGAGCAAGCAAAAAGGAATTGGAGTGATAGTCTCCTTTCAAAAAAGAATAAAATCAGAAAAATCAGCTTCACTTGGAGCAAGTCATGGGCAGTGCTCCAGAGCCCTTTCTCACATGCCTGTGAGTCCCAGTTTTCTGAGTACCAGTTGAATAAACAGAATACTGCAGATTTTTTTTACAACATAACTCCAGAAGCCACATTTAAGCTGATATCATTATGGACTTTTAAATCTCTTGCTTACATTTATTCCCTTGATTTCTGAATTAAGAAGTACTTAGAAAGTAATGACTTACTTAGATTGCTTGTTCTCTAATGGTGGTTACAGAGCTGTGCTCTTAAACCACTACCCACAGAGGATATTTTGATCAAGTCACAGTCAATTGTCTTAAAAAGTGAAAGTCAGAAAGAGCAGTGTGAAAGCATTCAAATGATGGGAATAGAACAAAGATGTCTTCATTTGCAGTTCTCTTTATCCGTTAAATAACATAATAAAACTCAGGACTATTCCTCCTTGTGAAATAATGAAATGCACATTTTTCCTCTTTCTTTTACTGATGAATACCTCTTGTCAGTCACAATGACCACATTTCTGGTTCTGCCTCATCTGGTGAAATCTTTTGCACCTATTTCTACTTTCATTCTTATTTGTTTGCATCTTGTCAGTAAACTGAGGGTCCTTTTTGTTAGATGCCATAAGAATGGTCTTCCGTCTAGCCAGCAAAGCCTCCAACTGAGGAAAGTCAAGGTCAAGCAAATTAACAGGGTAAAAGGAGTATCTGCCCTGTCATTGTCAAATAACTAGGCACTACTTTAAGAACTATATAAAAACTGAAATTTTATGCAAAAATGTTTCTGACCTAGCCCTATCTGCACTAGGATTCATTTAATCACTTAATCCCAAATCTAAGTCAAAGGGCTTCCCTGTTCTTACACTATCCACCCATCAAAAGATATTAATATTAATCATGGGGAGAAAATTGATTCGATTACCTTCAATTAATATGGGCAGGAAAGCATAAGGACAGCTGTGAAAATAAACTCCTCCTAAATCACAAGCTGTCTCTCATCCTACTGACAGTAAGGCTAAAGGAAAGAAGAAATTTTTAGCATCTAACTGCAAATGGAGGCCGCAGTAGGAGCCAACGGTGATATTCCCGCAAAGGAGAACGCTTCAAGAAAGGAACCTCTCAAGACTAATGACTGGATCACTCTGCATAGTGGATTCCTTCATTCCACAAATATTTATTGAGTGGTAGACACTTATTAGATGTAGAAAAATGGGTTTATTGGAGGTGTAATATCTCATTAGGCAAGTTTGGTGACTCTGGGAAGTAGATCAGCTGGACCTGCTTGGGCTTAGTGTATCCTGAATTTACAATGACCTTTGCATTCTTGGTCTCACTGTAATCTCGTAAATTATTTGGAAGCGTCTTGGAAAATCATCCATGTATTTTAGCTTTCAATTTTATTTTTATGAAAATTAATCTCCCCCAAATTATAAATCTTTAAATTTTCTATGTATAGTTACTAGTTATGTTGGTGACACATTTCCTTGATTTGGTGTTAACTCTCTTCTTAATTATATTTGCTAGAGGCTTATCGATATGTGGCACTGTTTACTCAATATAAAATTAGCCATGTTGTATATATCTAGATTATTGTTATATATCATAAACATAGAAAGCATCTATTATTAAGTGAAAAAAGCAAGATATGGAACAACATGTATATTGTGATGTTATTTGGATTTTAAAAAGTTTATATTGTGCATATTTATGGGAAAAGGGGTGGATTGAGGCACTGGGGAAGGACATTAGCTTTTATTTTCACCTTCTTTACCATCAACATTCTCTCCCATGATGAACTTTAATAGTAACAAAAATAACTGTTTTTAATGAATGAAAGAGTCTCAAGACTGGTATCTAGACAGGGTCACACACAGTGAGGGCCTATTTGCAAAGCATAAGTAGTCTCAGCCTTGCAGGCTTAGGCTTCAGTTCTCCTGAACTTGATTGTGTTTTTGATAACTGGCAGTGTGTCATCAGGGTAGACTGCCAGAACACTTAAGGGAAGTCACTTGATCAACTTGTCCTTGGCACAATGGCCATTCTGAAAATAGACATACTCAAGTGAACTGAGTTATACTAAAAACTTATTCCAAATGTCTAGTGAACTAGAGTGTATGCTGTGTTTGAAAAACATTGTTTTAAACGTGGAATTGTTTTACATTGAAATGAAAAGCCCTGACTGAATTGTAGTATTTAATTTTGAGTCATGTTGTATTATAATCTGGATGGCCTTCTGGATTGGACTTCCTTGCCCTGGTCCATTTAGGGATTTCCAAGTACTCAGGACATAGCCAAAGCAAGAAATATTCCCATGTCTGGAAGAGAAAAGATGACCAGGAAACATGGAGACAGATTCACTCACACAAATACACACATTCATACAAGGAAAAATATTTTGCAACAAATTTGACACACATAGGATTACTTTCTTAATGATAAAATGAGCTTCTGCAAATTCATTCAACACACACAAAGATCAGTAGAAAAGGCTATAAACCAACAGCTCTCAAATGAGGAAATATGGTTCATTTGTTCACCAGTTTTATACAATTTTTAACGAGTCCTTAAGATAGGAGCTTTACATGTTTGTCATGAGGTCCCCGAGTGAGACTAATCAATGCTGGAAACCAAAAGGAGAGAGAGAAACCTCCCCTCCTGGACCTTAGCAGCCTCCATCATTACCCTTGATCTTATGACCACCGAAAGCATCACTCTGACATAAGACAAATGGATCTGCCAAGAGCACTGTAATACCTCTCCACCACACGGGAGTATTATATGCTATGCTTGCTTAATTTATAGCTTTCAGATACACCCAGGCTCACTGTAATTGCCACTAACACCCAGCACCAAGTCATACCAATACTGGATTTTTCTCCTCCTGGTTGGGTTCTTGGTCTCAGAAATTGAGGAATGAATTCACGGACCACAGGCAAGATGGGAGAATTTCCAAGACAAGGGAAGGGGGCTGGAATGAGAGTTGTTGTTGCTGCTTAGCTGGGTTTGGGCTTTTATGCCTTGTCTGCCCGCCCAAATGGGATGGCAAACACTGGTCGGGTCCTTCAAGCCTAGCTGATTTACATTTCTTTAAACCTTAACTGAATGGCCTCTGTTGATTGGCCCTTTATTTGAGCCAGCTCATTTTTTCCCAATGCCTAGGGGAAATCCCTCCCCCATTTTGCCTAGCAACAACCAGTGACCAATGGCTGCACAGGTCAGCCTGAAGGAGCCCCTCCCTCTTCTTCTACAGGCCAGTTTCCCAGTTAGCCAGTACCTGCTTCAACTCCCATCGACACCTAATACTACACTTCAAACTCTGGCCTCACTGCCAGCATGCACCATTTCCATTTTGCTTATATTTCTGTTTACTCCCTTCTTCCCCTCTGCTGGCTACTTACTACTCAGTAATTAAGGACATGGAGATTGTGGCTCAGAGGAAAGCAATAACAATAGGGACAGAGGGAGCGGGTAAGTTCATGAACTAGTTCAGAGACTGTCATCACTACCACCTGGCAAGTTACTAAACAGGAGCTGTGGGTGAGAAAAAGGGAGTCATGAGTGACTCCCCGGTTTTTAGTACGAGTTCCTACAGGACTGTAGTGCTGGTAACAAAAACAGAAAATAGAAGTAGAGCAGCCTGAGAAGGAAAGGAATTCCGTTTTGAACATGTTGAGTTTGAGATCTGTGACATACCAAGCATGTCAGGAAGGATTTGTTTCTACTCATGAGAAGTTTAAGAGATCAGGGGCATGGACATGTATTTAGATGTAATCAAGCCATTCATGGGTGTGGATGAGATTGCTTAAGCCTTGTTCATAGAGTGACATGATAAGTGGGCCCAAGCTAAGAGCCCTGACTGACCCAAATTTTTTAGGAATGGGTCAAGGAGGGCAAGCTAATAAAACAGCCACAGAAGGAAAATTGGGACAGTGCCTGGTTCACACTGATCCCTTTTCCTGGAGTAACCTCCCTCTCTCCTGTGTATGGTGAAAGGCAGCAAATCCTTCAGGACATCTCAATTGTCTTTTTGGTGAAGCGAACCTTCACCTTCTTCATTCATTCTCTGCTTCCCCAAGTGCCATGAAAATTCTGTTGCTTTCTTTTCTCTGCTTCTGTAGCCCTTGAAAGAAAAGCAAAAGTAAAATTGTGAACATGGCCTGAAGACATTCCCCACGATTTTCTGAGCTAATATATAGTAAGCACATAGCAGATAATTCTAAAATATTTCTGTTTTCTAGCACATATGTAAGCAGTACATATGTAATGGTCCAAAGAGTTGAATTAATTTTGTTTCCCTGATATTGAAAACTTCATTTCTCGATTTGACAAAGATTTGGGCCTACTAGGACACATTATGCAGAAAAAGAATAAATTTTTAAGAACTTTTGCCTTATAATGGAATCATTTCTTGTACAACATTGCAAGTTAATTAGTTTGTTATTATTCATACCACACCCACTTCCAAAAAGAATTTGAGATAGCTTGTAATGAGTCACATGAATAATTACATCTTTAAAAACAGCACAAAAGCATCATGCAATGGGAAAAGGTGATAACATGATGCGATAAGTTAGGCCAAGAAAAAGTTGCTGCAATTGCAAAAAAAGATATAGTTGCAATTGTAAAAAAGATACTTTTTTTTTTTTTGTAGAGCTAGAGTCTAACTTTACTGCCCTCGGTAGAGTGCCATGACGTCACAGGACTCGCAGCAACCTCCAGCTCTTGGGCTCCCGCGATTCTCCTGCCTCAGCCTTCCAAGCAGCTGGGAGTACAGGCACCTGCCACAACACCCAGCTATTTTTTTGTTGCAGTTCGGCCGGGGCTGGGTTTGAACCCACCACCCTTGGTATATGGGGCCGGTGTCCTACTCAATGAGCCACAGGCGCCACCCTAAAAAAAAAAAAAAAAGATACTTCTTAGCAGACAAAGTGGTATGTTCTCTTTTTTTTGAGTAGCCCCTGGACTTTGTGTAGGCGGAAAACAGTACCTACGTATATTACATAGACCAGTTAAAATTCTGCTCGGCTTAATTATATCCTCAAACTATTTATTTGCAATGTTTTGTATGATTTGCTTAAAAGTGGCCTGTGAACTAAAACATCAACAACAAAAAACAACCCTCACACTTGCAGGAAAAACTAAACA
This sequence comes from Loris lydekkerianus, assembly GCA_963574355.1. Classification (NCBI taxonomy): domain Eukaryota; kingdom Metazoa; phylum Chordata; class Mammalia; order Primates; family Lorisidae; genus Loris; species Loris lydekkerianus. The sequence continues at coordinate 5,691 of CAUYPK010103100.1, forward strand.
GACCTTCCTCTCTGCAGAATAAGGATGCTTTTTTAAGGTAAAAATATTTCAAGCTATCTTATCTGTATTTTTAGAATATGTTGCTTGAGAACATTTGTCAAAAAAACTACCATGAATTTAGTAATCCTTAAGTGATTTGTATTTATTAAAACATAAAACTATCTGAATATTGTTTTAAGAGATGGCACAGATACTTGCATAAGATTCCTTGTTTAGTATAGAGACATTGCTTGGTAAACACATGGGTTTGAAATGCTTTTGGAGTGACTCCAAAAATCTTCTGATCAGAAATTGGGAACCTCCAGTCTAGGTTAGTGGTTTTTGAAGTTATTATAGTAATTAGTTTGTTTGTTTAGTCATAATTGGTTGTGTAGCTCTTTGTTCAAAGAACTCACACTCTGAAGGTCAACAAATCACAGCTCTGATTAAGGCTGGAACCAGAAGCTACGTGATGGAACCAGAAAAGAACTCATTAAAAAGCCTATTATGTACCATCCAATCAAAATTATACGAAAGAGAAAATAGTATTAAATATCATCAGTTTTCCTGAATGATAATGAGTAGCTTGGCATTTAATGTTAGTTTCACCATGCTGTTTAACTATCTGTGACTTTAAATAGACACTGTTCTTATTTCTACATCTCTAAAACTGCATATTTCCTCCAAGAGGTTTCTCCAAGCCCTAGAAGATTCTTTAGATTATAGATTAGTCAAACATACAGATTTTGAGAGGAAAATGATATTCTGTAATTACTTAACCAAATCAAATGGAGTTTGGATTTCTCAAACTCCCACCAAAAAAGAGAGAGAGAATTTTGAGGTGAATTCTTTAAGTTTCACCTATTGCTACTATAGGTAGAAGCATATGCTATAATTTTGTTCTATGGTATAATTTCTATTTTAATATTTCTAGAATTAAAAAGAGATGATTTTGATTAATAATTCCTTCCTGCCTGCCTTCCTTCCTTCCTTCCTTCCTTCCTTCCTTCCTTCCTTCCTTCCTTCCTTTCTTTCTTGACACAGGGGCCAATTCTGCTGCCTGGGGGCTAGAGCACAGTGGCATCATCATAGGTCACTGCAACCTCCAACTCCTGGGCTCAACCTCAGGGATCCTCTTGCCTCAGCCTCCAGAGTAGCTGAAACTGCAGGTGCACACCACCACATGGCTAATTTCTTAATGTTGGTAGAATGCAGAGAATTCAGGAATGTCTCTTGGTGTGTTTTAAACATATATACAGATATATCCCCGTATCACAGCCAGAATTACATACATGAAAGAATAAAATTATCTTTCCTTAACCAGCATTTCTGAATCAGGCTCCTTATCATCATGGGACATCTCGCATCTCATGGATTAGCTGTTAAGTGATTTTCCATAGATCCTGGATCCTGAGAGTTCGCTACTGACTCAGACTCCTTGAGGGAAGAAACAGTTCCCTGCTGATCCTGGTATTTTCGGTAGCATCCTGCACGGTCCGAGTCTGCAGATTTAAATCAATTAGATGCAGATCTCTACGCAAGTATAAAGGAGTATGGTGACAACCTGTTGCCCTCTCCGCCCTTCTGTCCTGCCCTCTGCTCCCCACCACCAACTCCATCCTCAGTCATCATGAACTCTGATTAGCTCCCAACATGCCTTTCCTTCCTCCTACCTTTGGCCTTTTTGCAAATGCTGTTCCCTTTCATGGGAATATTCTTCCTCACCTTACCCTGGCTAGGTCCCACTCAATTTTCAGGTCCATGTTTTTTACTTCTTCTCTGGGAGTACTTTATAATTCCCAAAGTTTGGATTAAATAGCTTTCCAAATATGCTCCTGTAACAACGGTGGCACAGCTCTCATGAAACACTGTTGCAATTGAATTATCCCCATGAGATGGTAAGCTTCAGGTGGCAGGCAGGGTGTGTCATTTTAGTCACCTGTATGCCCTCAGGATCTTCGTACAGTGAATGACACCTAGGAGGGGCTCAGTAAATATCTTGGATAGATAAAGGAAATGGATGAAGAAGTGTGATAGCCAGGAACCCTTCCTCAAGCATCCTCACTTCTAGAATCTCCTTAGCAGTTATGACTTCATTGTGGGTACAGTGGCATTGTTTTAGAAAAAACCCTGCTACTGTGTTTATATGAAAAAGGCTGAAATTGCTCATGAACCTGAAAGTGCCATGGAATCAAACCTTGTATCCCCTCTTCAGCCGATGACAAGGAGCCGATGACTCAGCCGGGCCTTCTCCCTTTAGGTCCTACTCTGTCAGCTGGTACAACTTTGGATATGGGCACACGGTCTCTTTATTTTCATTCATTGGAAAAGTATTGCTTGCATGATGAACGTATTGTCGCTCCTAAAGAAAAAAAAATTTGTGGACTTGCCATTTAGCCACTCCAGCACCAGAATTCCACTGAAGCAGGCCATTGTCTCTGCAGTCACGAGCCAGCAAAAGCCAGGCAGGGAAGGAGGCAAGGGAAAACCCTTGCAAACCCATCTGAGAGTGCTCTTCAAGTTATAAATATGTATTGGCAAAATCCTTTGATCAAATCTCAACATGTGCCTTTTCTCATAGTAAGGAATCATCCCCACCCTCTCTTAAAAAACAGATGAAGGCACACTTAGAGCCATCTGGAAAAAGATGGTTGATTAGGGCTCAGCCTCCTTAGAGAACAGCTTCCACAAAATTACCCTGAATAGAGCTTCAGAATCAAGCTGCTTTTCCCTTTTCCTTTTACAATATGTACTTTACCGAATGCATAGTGATCTCTCTTCAGACATTTTTCTCTTTTATTTCCTAGTCCCTTTCTGACAGAAATTCTTTTCTTTGCAGAGAAATAAGACTTTCCTTTCATTGCCTCTATTCCCTTGATGACATGAAGTATTCAATCACAACCAATTTACAGATAATGTGCCAGTTTCTTGTGTGTGTTTCTTAGTTTCGTCACCTGTGCCAGATTGTCAAATGCGTGCCCCAGATAACGTCTACCTTAGTCAACAAGTCTCGTCGTGCTTCGAAATGGAACCGTTCTGGAAATTTTCCTCACGGCTCTTTTTGTCTGTTTGTTTTATTCCCTGTAACCTTTTGGATGACTCTGAAGTGGATTTTTCTTTTGCCTGGCCAGAGCCTCATGTTTTACAGTCACTCGAGTTCCAGGGTTAACCCTGTTGTCGGCTGTCCGTTCAAATGGCTTGTAAACAAGTCATCAAATTCATTCCCCAAGTCACTATAGATCATCGGCTGGGAAATACACAGCGGCTGAAAACAATCTTCAGCAGGGCAGCAAAGCCCGGGGACGGTCTTCAAGCTGGTGGATTGCTGCTAATCCTCACAGGAGCAGGCAGCTGAGCCAAAGTTCTTAACAGGGTTTCTGCTGTCCTCTATAGAGGCAGGAAAAAATCCAAGTGACATGAAAGGCTGCAGAGTCTAGCCATCCAGTTCTTCAGTGTTGCTTGGGTAAAGGAGTTTAATTAATTTTACTTGAACGTATAGTTCCAGCATTGTAGTTGGGGGGTGGGAGGAACAGGCAAAGAAGAATTCAGTGCTAGTTATGTTAATCTTGTCAGTAGTAGTGACCTACATTACCTTGCTAACAGTAAAGCAAAACAGTAAGAGGCAAGACCGCTACAGAGAGAAGGTTTCTTTTGTTTTGTTTTGTTTTGTTTTCTTTTCTTTTGAGACAGTCTTCCTTTGTCACCTCTGGTAGAGTGCTATGACATCATAGCTCACAGCAACTTCAAACTCTTGAGCTCAAGTGATTCTCTTGCCTCAACCTCCTCAGTAGCTGGGACTACAGGCGCCTGCCACAACACCCGGCTAATTTTAGAGATGAGGTCTTCCTCTGGCTCAAACTAGCCTCAATCAGCTGCCTCAGTCTCCCAGAGTGCTAGGATTACAGATGTGAGCCACCACACCCAGTCCGGAGGGAAGGTTTCTAATCTCTAGATCTCGACCCCTACATTTGTGTATCCAGTCTCTCTTTGCTCTCTTAGAAAAAAACAAGAGATGTGTGGGTGTGCCTATTGCCTGTCCTCTGATAAGCTGACAACCATCATGAAAAAGGTGGCATGTCCCTGGACTGTGGCATGAAAGTGGCATGTCCCTGGACTGTGGCATGAAAGTGGCATCTAATTCTATGACCTGCTAATGACCAGTGAGAGGGAAGCAGGTGCAGTGTGACAGGAGTTAGAGGCAGACGCTCTAGGTTCTGTGACCTCTGGGACAGACTGACAGCGCACGCACGCAGCCCTGGGCAGCCTCGCAGGGCCTCCGTTTGAAAGGTCCCTAAGCTTGGCTCGATGCTCTGCTGTGGACCTCTTGATATTCTTAATAATTTTTGAATCAGGGGCCTTTCATTTTCATTTTGCACTGGGCCCAAAAAATTCTGTAGCCAGTCCTGTCTCCATGATGTACCACTTAATATTAGAAGGCAGAAAAGTATGTATAATGTGCGTAAGAAAAACTCCAGAGTTCTGTGCTTTAACCACCCCTACACACGCGCGTGCGCGCGCACACACACACACACACACCTGTGTATGTATTAAAACACAATTGTCTGCAATAGTTAAGAATAGACCCTGCATGTGAGGAACAGAGAACACTTTTACACTGCTGGTGGGATTTCAAACTCTTTGGAAAGAAGTAAAAGTAGACTTTCCATTTGATCCCACAATCGCATTACTGGATATCTACCCAGAACAAATAAAATCATTTACCATAAGGGCATTTGCACTAGAATGTTTATTGCAGCCCAGTTCAAAATTGCCAAGATGTGGAATCAACCTAAGTGCCCATCAACCCATGAATGGATTAATAAAATATGGTATATGTAAATCATGGAATACCATTTAGTCATAAAAAGATAGAAACATTACATCTTTTGTATTAACCTGGATGTAATTGGAGAACATTCTACCTACTAAAGTATCACAAGAATGGAAAAGCAAGTATCCAATGTGTATATGAAACCAATAGATAAACAAGTATATGCCCACATGAAAAAAAAAAAAACCCACAACTCAAATAGGAGGGAGGGGAAGGGCAGGGGGGAGGGGTCAGGAGGAAGGGGATTGCTGTGCTCTCACCTAACAGGCACAATGTAAGGGTATACGGCACATCTCCCGGGTGAGGGGTATAACTACAATTTGGACTCTGCCTAACCAATGCAAACCATATAAACGAATCATCTGCACCCTCATATTAATCTGAAATTTAAAAAAAAGACTAAAATAATTAAAGAAAAAAAAAACAAAAGAAAGAATAGATTCTGCAGCCAGATTGCCTTTGTTTGAAACTTAACCATAGGAAAGTTACTATACCTCCTGTTGCCTCAGCAATCTCGTAGTACTTACTTTATAAGGTTTCTGTAAGGACTGAGTGATTTAATAAGTGGAAAGTACTTAGAGCATTGTCTGGTCTGTAGGAAGGCTGTATTATCTATTGTGTTGTTATTTATATAACATTGTTATTCAATTAGATTATTTCTGGACGGCTATATAATAAATTTGTAAACACAGTTCTTCCTAGAGCACTCTTTTTTTTTTTGTATCAGGCACTGGTTTCATGGAAGACAATTTTTCCACAGACAGGGGGATGGGGTACTAGATTCTCAGAAGGTGCAGGCAACCTAGATCTCTCATGTACGCAGTTTATAGTAGGATGAGCCCTTCTCTAAGAATCTAATGTTGCTCTGATTTGACAGGAGATGGAGCTAGGGCAGGGACGCCAGTGATGGCGTAGCTGTGAATACAGATGCAGCTTCGTTCGCTCACCTTATACCTCCTCCTGCATGGTCCATTTCCTAATAGGCCATGGGCCAGTACTGGTCTGCAGTCCAGGAGTTGGGAACCACAGCTCCAGAAAAGAGACTAGGGGAGAAGAAATGGATTTTGTAAGACCCAAATTTACATGATTTGAAGGCTCTCTTAAGAAAAACAATGCAAATTATACATAAAAATAAGGCAAACATTTGTTTAGAAAGAACATATGCCAGTGCTGACAAAGTCCAGAAAAATAAAATAATATTTTTATTTATTAATTGCCTAACAAACCTCCAAAATACTTTTCCCGAATAATTTTTGCTGCATAATCTTTTATTGCCTCATCTTGAGGTATAATTGACGTATCATAAATTTATCATTGTAAGTGCACAGTTTAGTGATTTTCAGTAACTTTACATAGTTGTGCAACATGTTTTAAGCCGTTTCCATTAATTCAGAAAGTTCTCTTAAGACAATTAGCATTTTTTAATCAAATTTACTCTAAAATATTTTATTTTTTTTGATGCTATTGGGAATGAAGTAGTTTTCTTAATTTATTTTCTGATTGTTGCTCTTGTTTAGACATATAATTCTTTATTTTTGCTTACTAATCTTGAATCCTGCAACCTTGCTAAACTTATTAGTCCTAGAAGTTTTTTGTTTTGTTTTGTGTTATATATTTCTTATAAATTGTCTGCATTTAGGACCATGTGGTCTGCCAAAAAAAATGGCTTTAATTTTTCCTTTCCACTTTGCTTGCCCTTAATTTTTTGATTCCTATTTTATCGCACTTGCTAGAAGCTCCTATACAACATTGAATAGAAGTTGTGAGAATTGACATCCTTACTTGTCCTTTATCTTGGGGGAAAAGCACTCATTCTACTAATATCATGATGTTAGTGCTGAGATGTTTTCATTTTTTTAAAATATTCATTAACAGATCAAGAAAGTTCTATTCTGACTTTGTTGAGAGTTTTCATTACAAATGGGTGTTGAATCTTGTCAAATGCTTTTGCTACCTCTGTAGAGAGGATCATGTAAGTTTCTCTTTCATGATGTATAACATTAATTGATTTTCAGACGTTGAACCAACCTTTCATTTCTTGGTAAAAGTAAATATTTTTTTAATTTAAATTGCTTGATTTGGTTCTAGTATTTTTGTAGAGACTTTTGCATCTCTGTTCATGAGGGGCATTTCCTTATAATTTTCATTTCATGTTGTCTTTGGGTAAAAATGACCTCACAAAATGAATTGGGATGTGTTCTTTCCTCCTCTATTTTCTAAGTAAATTTGAATGGGAGTAGTATTTCCTCCTTAAATATTTGAGAAAATTCACCTTTCTGGGTTAAGCACAGGGGATTAAGTAGAGAGGAAATGGCTCTTGGGAGTGGGGAGGGAAAGCAACTTGCCTACTGGTATTATTTTTTTCTATATCATCTTCACCCCAAAAGAAAGAGAATGAAGGAACAATTTGTTCACCCCACTTCAACTTGCTGATGCTTCTAGGACTTTGATAGATTATTTGTATTTTACTATGAATTTTAGATGTTGTCTTGTAACAGTAGGTTTTGATAGGAAGAGAGTATGAGGACACTAGGCTACAGCGATTGAGAAGACGTTTCCAAAGAAAGGGCACAGAACTAGGTGGAAAAATTGTCAATTTCTTCATTTTACCTATACACTGTAATGTCAGGCAGGGCAGAAAGCAACATGTAACTTTATGAAACAACTGTAGGTTAATCATGGCAGTAATTTAGCCAGCTTGGATTCCAGCTAGAGGAATAGAAAGTTATAAAGTTTGGGACCAATTACCTTAGTTGGAATCTTAGAAAGGGGTTTAAAAAGCAACATTAGATAGGAATATTGTGTTCAGATTTCACCAGATCTGATATATTGATATTTTCTGTCAGATTTGTTCACAGATGATCGGACATCTCTTTTGAGATGTAAATAAAATTCACTTGGACCATTATTCAGGTAAATTTAGTATATTGGAAGCCCCTGAGTCTTCTCTTTATTATTAGAGAAAATATAATCAATGCTTTTCTGTAAAGGCTCAGATATCAAATATTTTCTTTGCTATCTGGCAAAGAAAGGAGTCTAGGACAGGAGGAGGATGTAGGAAATATAGACTCTTATCACAACTACTCAACTCTGCCATCAAAATGCAAAAGCAGCCATAGGAAACATAAACAAATGAGCATAATGAGTATGGCTGTCTTTCATGTTCTTTATTTCTAGAAACAGATGAAAATTTGCAGACAACTGTCCAGAAGGTCTCCATGGCTTACCTGCTCTCTTAGTCAGGTCAGGCTGCTACAACAGAGTAATCAACTGGGTAGCTTAGAAACAACAGAATTTATTTCTTATGGTTCTGGAGTCTGGGAAGTCCAAGATTAAAGTGCCAGCAGAGTCAGTGTTTAGTGAAGGCCCATTTCCTGGTTTATAGATGGTGCCTTCTGGCTGTGTCTTCACCAGGCATAAGGGCTGAAGCAGTTCTTTTGAGCTTCATTTACAAGAGCACTAACCCCACTCATGAGAGCGCTGACCTCATAATCTAATCATGCCCCAACAGCCCCACCCCCTAATATCGGCATATTGGTGATTAGATTCCAATATGTGAAATTTGGGGGGATGCAAACTTTCAGACCATACCACCTGCCTGTTTCTGGTTCTGACCTCCTGTTACAGCAGAATTATTTCAGTTTATTGGTCTTTTTATCATCCTGTGAATCTTTCCCTGTTCCATGACTTGTAAGGCTAAAAATGGAGCACAAGCAGCCTGCTTGGAGACTTATTTACACTTTGATCTAATCAGACACCCATGTCTAACCATGAGATAGATCTCTTTTTTGGTAACTTGCTTGGCACACAACTTATAACTGTTATATAATTCTCAGCTGAATCACCCATTGCAATATGGAAAACAGGTTGTACCACCTCATGCTTAAGGAAGCAGGAATGGAACTGATAGCTTTTCAGAAAATTCTTGGAGTAGGGGGAGACAGATTGGATTCCATATATTACTCCGTAAACCAACAGTTGTCAAGCTAATGCTACAGCTTAGGCTGCTCTGCTATCAACTTCTCTAACTGAAAAAAGTACGGCTTGCTCCATATCACTTAGGATGCAAGAAACATTTCCCCCATTTTGCTAAATTACATTAAATACAGCTTGAGCTTTTTATTTTTCAAGCTTGATGAGAAGCCCACACTTAATGACTTTCAGAGCTCTCCTTCCCTTCTTTGGGGAATAGAAGGTCCCCTAGATTTGTGGGATACAGGAAAGTGGAGGACAGCACCAGTCCTCAAGATCTGTTTGCTTGCAGCTGACAACGCCCATTTTTAATGGCTTGTTCAAATATGGGCAGTTCCAGTTTTTCTAGTGACTTGGGGACCCTCACCAAAGCTCTCTGGGTCATAGGACATAGTTCTCAGTCATTTCAGCAGTGAAAGGCTACATTTTAATTGGCCCTGGTCTAAGTGTCTTTTACTAAATCCTCTTTTTCTCCTCAGTTACAGGAATCAAACCAATTTCCCAGGAACTTTGTTGCTTTCCTTGCCAACTTTTTAATCACCAGGACCTCCAAACCCTTTTCTTTTCAGGCAATCCATTTTAATATTCTTGTTGGGCACAGAATGTTGGGCTTAGAAGGTGTTCGTCCCAAACAGTGATTTATTTTGTTTTAATTAAACATTGATACCTTTGGACTGGGAATGTAATCACCAGTCCATATTCCACACCACTCTTTGTTATTGTAATCCAACTTTCTTTATTCATTGCCTTTACTGTCTGGTCTTAGAGGGGAGGTAGAATATTTTTATTTCTTTCTCCATAGGGTATTCTACTACATAAATTTAAAGTAAACCATTCTGTTATAAAGAGTCCTATTAATTCTAGCTTAGTGGCTCTAATGGTATGGTCCTTAAACCAAAAGGATCAATATCTCTCAGGAACTTGTTAGACGTGCATTTTCTCAGGCCTTCCCCTAAATCTATTTTTTTTGTTGTTGTTGTTGCTTCAACTTTTCTTTCTTTCTTTTTTTTTTATTAAATCATAAACACATAGATCATGTGTACATTAATACCTTTATGGGGTACAATGTGCTGATTTCATATAGAATTAGGAATGCTTACATTCCACTAGTTAATATATATCTCATCTTGTTTACTTAATTATTGCATTAAGACATTTATAGTCCATACATAATAGATCTGATATGTACCCTTGCATTATGCACCATAGGTGTGATCCCATCATTCACCCTCCCTACATTTGACCTCTCCCCTCCCATCCCCCCTCCTCCCTCCTTCATCCTGGGCCATAGTTGTGATCTGTTCTTCATATGAAAGTGTGAGTGACTGTAAATTGGTTTCATAATAGTACTGAATACATTGGATATTTTTCTTCCATTCTTGAAATACTTTACTAAGTAGGATATGTTCCAGCTCCACCCATATAAACATAAAAGAAGTAAACTCTCCATCTTTTTTTAAAACTGCATAATATTCCATGGTATACATATACCACAATTTATTAATCCATTCATGGGTTGATGGGCACTTGGGCTTCTTCCATGACTTGGCTATTATGAATTGAGCTGTAATGAACAATCTGTTGCAAATATCTTTGTTATAAAGTGATTTTTGGTCTTTTGGATATCCACCTAGTAGAGGAATTGCAGGATCAAATGGCATGTCTATTTTTAGATCCCTGAGTATTCTCCATACTTCTTTCCAAAGGGGACGTATTAGCTTGCACTCCCACCAGCAATACAGAAGTGTTCCCTTTCTCCACATCCACCCCAACATCACATTGTTATGTGAGCCACTCTTATGGGAGTTAGATGATATATTAAAGTGGTTTTGATTTGCATTTCTCTGATGATTAAAGATGATGAGCATTTTTTCATGTGTCTGTAGGTCATGAGAAGCTTCTGTTCAAGTCTCTTGCCCACAATGAATGGGATTACTTGTTCTTTTCTTATTAATACATTTTGAATAGTCAAGACATTACTCAGAAATAAAAATCAGGAAGAATCACACTACCAGACTTCAAACTATACTATAAATCTGTATGGATCAAAACAGCATGGTACTAGCACAAACACAGAGAGGTAGATGTATGCAACAGAATTGAGAACCAAGAGATGAACCCAGACACTTACCATCATTTGATCTTTGATAAGCCCATCAAAAATATAAATTGGGGAAAAGATTCCCTATTTAACAAATGATGCTGGGTAAACTGGTTGGCAACTTGTTAGAAGACCGAAATTGGACCCACACCTTTCACCATTAAAAAAAATTGACTCTCACTGGATAAAAGATTTAAACTTAAGACATGAAACTATAAAGATTCTTGGAGTGAGTGCAGGAGAAACACTTGAAGAAATTGGCCTGGGATAATACTTTATGAGGAGGACCCCCCGGACAATTGAAGC
>CAUYPK010103101.1:0-19435 GCA_963574355.1 Loris lydekkerianus
ACTTTACCTCTTTCATGTTTACATGGATGGAGCTGGAACATATTCTTCTTAGTAAAGTATCTCAAGAATGGAAGAAAAAGTATCCAATGTACTCAGCCCTACTATGAAACTAATTTATAGCTTTCACATGAAAGCTATAACTCAGTTATAACCTAAGAACAGGTGGAAGGGGGAAAGGGAGGGAAGGGAGGGAGAAGGATGGGCGGAGGGAGAGTGATTGGTGGGATTATACCTGCGGTGCATCTTACAAGGGTATATGTGAAACTTAGTAAATGTAGAATATAAATGTCTTAACAGAATAACTAAGAAAATGCCAGGAAGGCTATGTTAACCAGTGTGATGAAAATGTGTCAAATGGACTATAAAACCAGTGTATGGTGCCCCATGATTGCATTAATGTACACAGCTATGATTTAATAAAAAAAAAAAAAAAGAGAATCACTTAAGCCCAGGAGTTGGAGGTTGCTGTGAGCTGTGATGCCACGACACTCTACCCAGGGTGACAGCGTAAGGCACTGTCTCAAAAAAAAAAAAAAGAAAGAAAGAAAGAAAGTTTACATCTTGAGAAATTTAACTTCAGTCTTGTATGCATTATTAATAAAATATTGCTTTAACAGAACTTTCATATAATAAAATCTGAAAAAAAACCCTTGAAATCTAATAATTTACATCGTAATGAAATGATTTCGTTTATGTGGAACAACATAAATGTCATAGCTCAAAATTCACCTCTGTTTTGATCACCAAAGAATTTCATACGTCAAGTTTCATATTCTTCAATAGGAAATATTAGAACCTACTTTGCTAAAAAATCCGAATATAATCTAAGAAAAGAAAGAAAGAAAGATAAACCTTATTCTTGCTCTTTCAATCAGCAAATACTTATCCACTTTCCAGGCCATGTGCAGGGCTAATATTAGGAAGAAATAGATAATAAGACTGATGCCGTGAACCTAACTAGATTGCAGGCCCTTGTGTTGAAAAATTATAACATTAATAAATATCTTCATTCTTCATATAAAGATGGATTATAACTCACACATAAAGTAATACATAAAATGTTTAAATGTGGCTTTTCCTGAAGCCACCACAAATGAATTATGAAATCCTTTTTAAAATATTACCTTAAATTCTCAATTTCTCTTCCTAAACAAATAATTTAAATATAAGTCTTTAAGAATGATGTATTAATTAAGTAGTTAAAAGCTGAATCCTCATACACCTCACAGCTCATTAGTATGACAATGAACAGGAGAGTCAGTGTCCACCAATAACTTAAGGCAGAGTGAATAACACTGAATTCTTTTTTTTTTTTTTTTGAGACAGAGTCTCACTATGTTGCCCTCAAGAGTACTGTGATGGCATAGCTCACAGCAACCTCAAACTCTTGGGCTTTAGTGATTCTCTTGCCTCAGCCTCCCAGTAGCTGAACTACAGGCACCCACCACAAAGCCCAGCTATTTTTTGTTGTTGTTGTTGTTGTAGTTGTCACTATCGTTGAGCAGGCCCAGGCTGGGTTCAAACCCACCAGCTCTGGTGTATGTGGCTGGTACCCTAACTACTGAGTGATGGATGCCAAGCCAATGTAACATTGAATTCTAAATGAGAAGATATACCAAGTCACAACACACTTCCCAACTCAGAATTTCTTTAAAAATAAATAAATAAATAAACTCACATGTACAAGTTTAGAGGAAATTCGATATACCTCAGGCAACCTGATCTGTCATGGAGTCCAGCTACAGTGGTGGCTTGCCATCTATTCTGGCTTGGTTGTCCATTTTGAGCACTTCTCTTGTATTTGAAGAATTTCTTATCTTAGAAAACCAGCATCCCCATGGTAGCAGCAGAAAAACTTCCTTTCTTATCTGCTTTTCAACTGTCAGCTTTACCCCCTGTGAGATTTCACTTTGAAAGAAGTGACGTGACCACACCAATGCCATATGTACAGGGTTTACTTTCTCATGAGGGTGAGAGTAGAGGCGTCTGGCTCTCAAGGGTAGGAGGACAGAGGCCCTGGAATTCTGCCCACAACTGCAGCATCAGGCCCAGAGAAAGATGTGGTGTCCGTGCTGAGAGGGAGTGGTTTTGTCGGGAACCATTTCCTGGTGTGGTTGGGTGCTGTTCCCTGCTTTGCCATTGCCAAGGTTAATGCTCTGGTCCATCCTAGGAGTCTCCTAAACTCTTCTGTCTTCAGTTACTGTTGTGGGTTGGACTATGCCCCCCAAAAGGTATGTTGTAGTCCTAATTCCTACTACCTGTGAATGTGAGCATATTTGGAAATAGGGTCTTCTCAGATGAAATCTGGTTAGGTTGAAGACATAACTGGATTAGGGTGGGCTCTAATGTGTCTTTGTAGAAAAAGAAAACAGAGACACAGGGAGGAGAATGCCATGTAATGACACAAAGACGCACACAGAGCTCCATGTAGGACAGAGGGAGAGACTGGGGTGATGCAGCTGTAAGCTGAGGAGGGCCACCAAGGATTGCTGGCCACCATCCAGTCATAAGCTTGGGAGTGTGAGGAAGGACTCCGCAGTCTCAGAAGAACCAGAGCCCTGCAGGTGCTTTGAGGGTGGGCTGCTGCCCCCATGACAGACACAATAAATTGCTGTTGTTTTTAGCCCCCACGTTGTGGAACTTGACAGCAGCAGTCCTAGGAAATGCACACAGATAGGTCCTCAGAAGGAGACCCTGAAATGAGGATTCAGTACAAGTGACTTTTTACAAAAGTGCTCCCAATAAGTGCTCTCCAAAAAGAAAGTGGAGACAGCAGGACAGGAAAGGAATGGGCAGCCCAGCAAGGGCGATCTCTCAGGCAAAACCCCACCTCATCCTGATCCTGCAAGTGGCTGTGGAGTTGAGTCACACACAAAGTGAGTCCCACTGGCGAGACGGGAGTGGGGCTCTCACACTTCTGGTCAGGGCAGCCAGTTGGTCATCAGCTGAGGCCTTCCCTATTGGGCCTAATCTAACACTTCAGGCTCTCTGGACATGTTGGTAAAACTCTAACAGCAGCCATCCAGCAGCCCTTTGAAGAATGTGACAGGCGCCAACCATAGCAAAAACTTCTGGGTGCAGATTCTTCCCACATAAACATACTAAAACAGGTCTGGGAGTATCTGGGCCGAGTGCGGGTGGTGTCCACTACACCTGGCAGTCAATTTCTAAAATGGAGGCTTTTGTTTGCAATTAGGAACAATAATTGATATGCCAGCTGAGGGAAGAAAATCATCTTTTTTTAAAAAATGACCTAAAACAATTGTTCAAAGTCATTAATCTTTTAAGACATAGATGGGTTTCTAAAATGTTTTGGAAAATCCCAGTTTTTATAAATCATGCCATTTTTTAAATGTATGAAGGAAAACTCAGTATTGAAAGCAAAACTTGTGAAATATTGAGTAAAGACTATTTCTTTAAATATTCAAACATAACAGTTTTATCAAAATATAGTTCTATAAATCAACTATTAGCATCAAAAAACATGGTGCAAGTGACTCTTATAGAACACTGTTCTTGAGACTATGTAAAATGTAAGATGCATTCGACTTCCAAGTCTTCATGTGTTAGTGCCTGTAGGATCTCTGGCCAAGTCACTTACTATGTCTAAACTTTGGTTTTCCTTTCTGTGAAATAGAAATGGTACAGAATTACTGCGGTGGTCATGACATAACAACAGAAGTGCTTTTTTGTGAATGTAAATTATTATATAAATATAATAATATTAAGAAGCACATAAAAATATTACACATACAATAAGGCCTATAGGAATTATCAGTGAAAAAATAAATCAAATCCATGGGTCTCATGGAGACTTAGTGGCAGGGACATGCTTCTCACTCATGTAGGTGGGTTGAACAATTGTCATTGGATTCCAATAAACCTCTGAGCCACACATCTAACTCTCTAGCTCTAATTCCAAAAGCATCAAGTAAAATTCTACTTACAGACTTCTTTCCACAGAGCTTGCTGATAAGAAGACATTGTTCTAAGCAGGGGACAAGATAGTCTAAGCCAGTGGTTCTCAACCTTCCTAATGCTGCAACCCTTTAATACAGTTCCTGTGGATCATGACCACAGGTTGAAAACCGCTGGTCTAAGCCCTTTGATAATGAAATTTCTTGGTATAATTTAAAAAGTTGGCATTCTGGTAAGTTTGTGTTTTATGAATTCAGTTAATGTGAGTTTGGCCTTGAAAGGTGACTATGCTCATAGTGCATGAAGCCAAGTTTATGAGCCTTCAAGGTGATAATCAGAGCCTGAATCTTTTCTAGTTCACCAGGATACCTAGCTGATGGCTTGGCAAGTTGCCAACATCTTCCTCTTTTAAACTTCTACTGTCTTCGTTACATTTTTTACATGTAATAATTCCAGAATTTTCTTTAGGTTCTTAAGATTCATTTTAATTAAATCTGTAGGAGGACTAGAGAACAAAACACTAATAATAGTTTATATTTAGATTTCTGTAAACTCTTAACAGTAGGATTGAATGCATATTGTTGCTTTATGAACTATTGGCCTCCAAAACAGAAACTACACCAACTTATATAGTTTTTTCCCATTGGATATACTGTTTCATGCACTGATACTTAGAATGTCTTTACAGTAATTTGATTCTTATTCGTTTTTCAATATTTATTCTCAGTGCAGAGGAATGGAAGGAATTTGAACACTCATCTACTTATACAACAGGCAAGGATCATAGAAATAAATTTATTGCAAGCTCAGTTAAGATATTTTACTGATATTCTGGCCTGGCCCCTCTAGTCTGAGAGAGGGTGTATGTGTTCTCTTCTTTAGAAGAATTATTTTTGGCAATCTCTGGATCATACTTCTCTTTTTATCACTTCTATTCTCATTCTCTTTCTAGGATGGTTTAATCTCTACTAATCCTCAGACTTCTGTCTTTCCTTTTCCATGCAAAAAGAAAAAATAAATAAAGCAAAAATGTGAGAGGGGAGAAAAGAAGGAAGGAAAAGAGGTAGAGAAGAAAATCAGGTAGAAACAAAGAAAGGAAACAGAGCATGGAAAACTGGCACTTTCTTTTTGGTCGGGCATACACACATCAACGCATTTTAAAAAGACGCGTACTGAATGCTTGCTATATGCAAGTCTTAGGGCTTGGTGTTGGGGAGGTAAAGATAAATTAGAAATAATCTGCCATCTAATAGAACATCACATATTTGTAAATAACCTGACACAAAGCAAGGGGTAGATGAGTTTCCTAAAAGGCAAAGAAAGATGATCATGACAATGGAAAGGGGAGAGATGGGACTTTTAGTAAACTAGGGGCTGGACAGGGCAGAAAGAGGCTCCCAGAAAGATAGAAATGGGTCTTTGAGAACAGAAGAGATTGGCTGTCCTTTCCGCTGTCTCCAGTGTATTTCCTACAGACTTCCTTGTGTCAGCTCTCTGGAGACCCCTTTGCCACCACTCTCTCATTTCCTAGCTAATCTGCCTTCTCTACCCCTGTCCATTAATCTTTCAGGATACATCATTAGATTTTTACATTCAAAGCACACCTCTTGTGACTTGTGATTTTTAAAAAATATTAATCTCCAAGAATAAAACTTGCTGTCTGAAATTCCCTAACATGCCATTACCCTGAGTTTCTTTTTATCTTTGACCCAGGCCAGACACTCTAACCAGCACTGCTTTGTGAATTCGCGGATTTACCTTTCTAAGTATCTGCTCTTGTAACCTAAGTGTGATGGAATCCTCCTGGAAATCCTTGTTTTTGATCAATACACCCCTATGACCAAGACCCATGGATGAAGGTACTGTTACCGTTCTGCTCTAAATTGCATTAATAAGAAACTGATATTTTGCTTAAGATGTTGTAGGAAGACAGAATATATAATAGTATTTTCTTTGTCCACTAGCTTCGAGAACCAACCATTGTGTGCTGCTGTTCTTATAAAATATCTTTCTTTGGTGACTCCATGTCCTCTCCCTTTCTGTAGACAAGAAATAGAAGACCAAATTATCTTTGTAGAAAAGAATGAAAAAAAATTAAGTTGGAAGGTAGAACTCTAATGACTATAAATTAGGAAATGAAAAATGAGTATAAATATAGAGAAAAGAGGGCTATATTGCCAACATTTTCATCTTCTATAAGGAGGTAATTGATGAACATGTAGTGACATGTAAATACACTATGTAAAGGTACAAAGTTCTTTAGAAGGCCCAAGTTCTTTTAGGAGTAAATAGGGGGATATAAGTTGGGAGGGTAGTGAAAATGAGTTAGTATAAACTCCTCATCTTTTATGTGTAATATCTTATATTCAAATTTGATAAATGATATATAGTAATTAAGCATATCATTTAGCTTTTGGAGGCAATCATTCTAAAACACTACATAGGAAACCATTAAAAGTGATTTCCTAAGCTAGTGAGACTGAAGATATTAAGGCCATCTGGTGTTTTAATTATAAGCCTTTGCCCTGTTTTATTTTTTTGAATTATGTGCATGGATTAGTTTATTAAAATTTCACAAAGAATAAAACTATTTTGAAAACTATTTAACATCAATTTCTTAAATTAATAGCTTTCATACCTTTTTAGTAGAGGGGTCTTACCCTAAAATACAGATTTAAAAGAATTATTAATATAATTAAATACATATTTTTATGCTAAATCCAGACGCTAGTAGAGATAAACAGATTTAAACATAAAAGTTTTATTAGAAAATAGTGAGAGCTGTCTTCACAGGGATACCATTTTGCCTATGAAATACTTTTTTAGTGTGAATCAGATCATTTAAAAATATTTAGTTTCAAATGCCCAGTGCAAGCGCATCATTTGAGAATCAAGGTCCTACATATTTAGAGCTGGGTGTATCTTGCCTAACAGCAGAAGGCCTCTATTTTATCAAAATGTAAGTCCCTGTGAGTGGGGTGGTTGGGCTCCTTGTTTTCCACTTTTTCTCTTTTATTCCCTTTATGAGCTTTTCTAGTCTGTTGGGAAGTTCTTGCTCACATTGCTTGTCTGTTCTCCTCTTTTTAATTCCCTTTTTACAAAAATTCAATTAAGCGTTCTCTTTTTGCCACACACAACAGTGTCTGAATGTATTTTATGTTATGTTATATTTAGTGAATAATTTGTATCTCCTTGCTTTGTGACATACAAAAATTTCAGTTTAAAGGTCAGAGCTTTACATTGTTTCTTTTTATTCCTTGCATCTCACTTCCCATTTCACTTTTCCTAAGGAATTTTACCTTAATGCATTATCATAATGATTTATAGCTTTTATAAAAAGATATAAAAATAACATTTTGATTTGGCAGCTCTTTTATTCATTGTCCTTATGTGTCTTTACCACAAAATATTTATAGCTATTGAAATTAAAATATTTTTCTTGTGACTATGAAAACAACAAAAAAAAGAATTTAAAAAATAGAAGATCGATGTACTGTTGTTGCATTCCTGCTATCCAAAGAATGAACCCATGAGGAAATGAATGAGTGAAGTCAAGTAGAAAAAAAATTAATAGAAAAAAGAAGATAGTAGAACGAAGAGAAACACTGAGTTGCTTTTTACATGAAAGTAGCCCTTGTTTAATTTTTGCCATTGTGCTCAGTGGCATTGATGGAAAAGAGCTACCACAACTCTGGTTGAAGAAGTCTTGAAAGGTCTATTTTTAATTCTAGGGGATGAGAGTGTTGAGAAAGATATTGAACTGGATACTCAAAGACAGGTTACTATAAGTGAGTTAGTTTCAAAGTGGGAATAACTTAAAAATTCAATTTGACAAATTAAGGAGTATACAACCTGGTCACCACCCAAATCAGGTAGGCTGATCCTTTCTGTTGCCAAGTTCCTAAAGGTATAGCTACCCTTTCAAGGAAATAAATCTTTCAATGTATCCTGAAATGCAGAGAGGCTGAACATAGACCTAAAATCCTGGAGTGGGCAGGGGCTTTGGCAACAGCACATTCCCTTATAGCAGATGACGTGTCCGATGTTCAGAAACCTTCGAAGACCTACTGTGCTACAGCGCAGAATCAGAGAGAGGCAACCTGTGAAAACTCTTAGATTTAAAACTTACTGACCCAAACACTTAACAATGGGTGCATTTTATTTGATGTAAATTATAGCTCAATAAAGTTGATTGGCGATCATTGCTCACTTTTTTGCCCCCAGATGTATCATGTCTATGACTTAATCAGCATATTCATTATCCCTTCACTCAACATGTCATATTGATTACTTAGTACATAGCTGAGATTGTGCTGGGCACTGGGAATCAAGGCTGAGCACAAGCCGATGTGGTACCCAACTGGAGCTTGCAGGCTACTGAGAAAGAGGCATCAGTCAAAGAATCATACTCATAAATATATAATTCAGCTGCGTTGACAACTGTTAGGAAGGGACATGCTGGGTATTCCAATAGTGTGTAATAGGGGTTTTCAACCTAGTCATGGAGGTTAGAAAGCTCTCCTTAGAAAAGGTACAATTGAATTGAGATCTGAAAAAATATTAAAAGTTAAAAGATACCTGAGGCTGGGGTAGAGGCGGGCATGGAGAAAAAGATGGAGAACACATTCCAAGCAGGGGAAAAGCACGTCTGAAGGTTTGTGGAGATGGGCAAGTTCAAAGGTCAGAAAGGCACGTGATGGGAGCCCAAGTGAGAGGGAGCATGTGGAAAACTTTCCTTAACTCAATTCAGAAAAAATTAAGTCAAACAAGATTATGTTGATACCATAGAATTGCAAGGATCCAATAACCCCAAATGTCGTTATTTTCACTTGACATATTTACCTAAAATAGTTAATCAATTGAGTTAATTCACTGAATGTCTATATCAGTGATGCCAAAAGAAACAACGAACTGATTTGACAAATTTTGAATAAGTTCCTTTCAATCTTTTCTGCGGTAGACAAGTACTCTATTAAGGAGAAAATTTCTCACAGCAGTTGTTTGATTGCTTTAACTACTTATTTGAAAAAATTTCTCTGACTAATGTGGTAAACTTTAATTGATTATATTTTTTATATGAACGAAAAATCCATAAACATTATAGTAGCTACACTTCATCAAACAAATAGTCAAGTCAACGCAGTTGATAAAATAAAACAAGCCATATGCCCACATAAGCAGGCGGCTCGTGCCTGTAAACCTATCAGTTTGGCAGGCCGAGGCATAAGGATCACTTGAGGCTAGGGGTTTGAGACCAGCCTGAGCAAGAGTGAGACTCCATTTCTACAAAAGTTAGAAAAATAAGCCGGGCATCATGGTGGGCACCTGTAGTCCCCATTACTTACTGGCTGAGGCAGGAGGACCAGTCGGACCCACGAGTTTGAGGTTGCTGTGAGCTACAGCGATGCTACCACGTTCTAGCCTAGGCACTAGAGTGAGAGCCTATTTCAAAAAAAAAAACAAGCCTTATTGGTCTATTGGTCACTTTTAGGCCAAATTTTCAGATTAAAATATTTGCTTTTAAAGCAGTGGATTTTATGAAGCAGCCTGCTGAAGTCATTGGAATTCAGAAGCCCCACATGGGAAACCAGTTGGGGCCAGAAGTCATAAATCCTGGAGGTGACGATTGCCCTGTTTAGAATCTGGGTTCTGGATGGTGAAGGATCTGGATTCCAGATCTGGCTGTGATGCCTTCCGTCTCTGTGACTTTGGGCAATACACTTAATCCCTTAGTTTTCTACACTGGATGTTAAAGGCCATGATAATTCTATCACGGGTTGGTTTAAATACCTAGTGAGGTAATATAAATAAATTTTCTAATGCAAAGATTGATATTCAAATTTTAGCAATTAGGTGCAGCTCTTAATAGTTTTAATAAAGTTTATAACATGAGGAACTTTAGCCTCATGGACCAAAACTGTCCATTTCAACACCAAATGAAATTGTCATCTGTGTGGATATAACATCTGAAGTCAGAATGAGACATCTGTGCAATTGCTTGTAAGCATCAGCTATCACTGTTGGAGTTTATGGAGGTGAAACATCCTGTCTTTTCTAAAATGTGGACATACATTCTTTTGCACAGCTTTCTAAAAGCTAGGGGGCTCTCCAGGCAGGTGGCGAGCACGCTGGGGCTAATCTGTTATAGGACCGTTTTAACGAAGCTGGATGAGTATCATAAATCACTGTCTTCTGTTTTTCCACACTAGAATGCCTTTTGAACAAGATGTTTTATTTTCATGGTAATTTAATCATTAAATGTTATTAAATAGGGGTTATAAAAAGACAATTGTTCCTCAGGAGCTTCAAATTGAGGATTCTCTTTTTAGCTGCCCCAATTCCCCTGTTCATGGTGACCTTGGGATTAGTTATTTAGCAATTCTATACCCTTAACTTTTTATGCAAAATGAGAAAAATGCCAATTTTATGAGCCGGCTGTAAATTCCTAACTAATGCTTAAAGCATGCTTTAGTTTCTTTCATCTGAGAAAATGAAAGTAAATGAAAATATTTCATTATTAATAATCTAATTCTCTTTGAATCTTTGATTAATATCATTTTAATATTGAGATTTTCAGAATTGGGTCATAGTCTGTATAAATTTTTGAAGGTGAAGCTATATACAAGTAGATACATTTTAGTGAAAACCAGTTCTCCTTAAGAAGATCTACAATGGACATAACATCTCTTGAATTAAATGGAAAATACCAGATTCAGATGTAGCCTGCCTTTAAAAGCGTTTGGAGTATTGTTTCTTTAAGCATTTGATTTTCATTTGTGGTGTGATAGCCGTTTTCACAGTTTAAAAATTTTCA
The DNA here is from genome assembly GCA_963574355.1 of Loris lydekkerianus. NCBI lineage: Eukaryota > Metazoa > Chordata > Mammalia > Primates > Lorisidae > Loris > Loris lydekkerianus. Next base: position 10,733 of record CAUYPK010103101.1, read on the forward strand.
ATTATGTAAAATATTAGACAACCTTTGATGATTTCTTTTAAATGTAAACCAAAGTTTTGTAGAAGCACATTGTACGCATGGTGGAAAGTGCACACTTAACAACAGAATGTCAGTTGTGAGAAATGGCTTTGTAAGGATTTTTCTCCACAAATCATTAACTAGAATGTGCTGTGAAGTATTTCTCACCCACACTCTTCTTCATTACGTTCCATTAAGGCATTCAAAAATAAGTGACTTAATATGAATGGAGATTTTCAGGGAAATCTTAATACTGCCATTTCATTTGAACCCCATTTTGTGAGTTTATACTTTCTCAACATCTTTATTAAATGTATAAACTTAGCCAAGGAAGGGTTTGAAAGTGTTAAAAAGAAAGTGTCAGATATGTTATAAAGTTCTGCCATTGAACTTTGAATTACCCTTTCCCTTTCATATTTGCCAGTTAACATGCACACAGCTGCTCTGCTATGTAATCAGCTGATTGTTACACAAGCATTTTCTGAAGCTATGACAATCTCAGATTTATGAGGTCAAGAAGTGCAGACTTAATCCATTCAATAGCTGCAATTTATCGTCTGATTATAATTGTATACACAAACACAGTAATGATTTAGATGACATAGTGTAAAGATGAAATCCGTTTATTTTAAAAGGGTTTCTAACCTTTAAAATATGTTGCCATGAACACCTTTCTATGTCCGCTTTTAACAACACAATTATTATTGTTTTATTGATCAGGGTTTTATTACGGATTTGACACTTATATTTCATGCTAATCGAAAAAGGTATAATTTTTCTGCACAATTTTAACAAGAATATGACTGTAATTAATTATATCACTATTATGTTTTCAGTGTCTAGAAAGAAGTGCTTAATTTATCACACACGTCTTCTACAGCATATGGAAACCTCTTTTAAAAAGACAGGGTGCATGCTCCTTCCAGAGATGATAGGATATGACATAGGCAGTATATTTATAGATTTCTGCCGCCATGCTGACCTGGTTTTATAGTGACAGCTCTTCTGGAATGGGATTGCACATTAGCAACTTAGATAGCCTGGGCGACACACAGTATTATCATCGTTTGGTCTTATAACTCTAATTAGTGGTCATTCCCTAATGTCTTCATAGATCACCAAAACAACCTAAAGACAGGGCCAAAGTGGTGTGCTTGACTAACACAACAGTATATATGTCAGATTTTTGTTTCTAGTTTGCAAGTTTTAACAAATGACCGAATATCATTACCAACGTGCTCGGCCATGCATGGTGTTTCCGTTCACTTACTATTATTACACAGCATTGGGTGCTGTGATCTTGGTTCATATGTACCCCAAAACCACATACACACGCACACAAAGGTATATATGTTAATGTTTACATTGATCTTCAGCTTATTGTCAATATTCTTTTTATTATTCTAAATCACTGTGGCTCTACTAACTGAGAAAATTAAAACCGTTGCATATAGCACTATAATTTGTGTTTCAAATGGAATTTTTAAAATAATTTATGTCACATGCTAATGAAGCCACGCTTTTTCTTGTTCAATTTTTATATGTTGTTCAATAACAACCTTATTAAATCACATAAATTTATATTTCACTTTCCATATCACCTGCATATATGAATTACATTTCATTATATACTGCAGTACTGTGCTCACACCATATTCTTTATATTAATCCATAAATTCCAATTAATATGTGTAATTTGACATATTTAATATTCAGGTGCATGGCTTTGTGTTTTCTAAAAAATCCTTGTGTATGGTAAGATTTGATCTATCTCTATATCCTTTTCCTAAATTTTCTGTATCATGCTGATTATTTCAGTCTATTAGAAAACATTTGATTTAAGAACCTAAATGGGAAGGCATTAAATATTTAAAAGAAATTATAAATATGAAATTCTATATGGAACACTATGTAGGATGGATGAAAAAGTGTATAATATATTATAAACTTGTAAATGAAGTAAAATCAATAGTGGAATTTGTGGCATGTTCTACTGTAATTAAACAGTCATGCTCACCTGCTTCTCTGCCATACTGTTTTAAATAGCACAATCCCAGTGGAAAAACACAGGCTGAGTTTTCTCCCCACTTGGAAACAACTGAATCAATATTATTATATCTTTATCTTTATATATATCTTTAAATATATCTTTATCTTTAATAAGTGGTACAAGGATGAGGGAAAAACATCCCAGAAAAAAAGTGAACATTTCCCAGTAATTCAAATAAAGAAGACAATCTCTGTGTGTTCTTGCCACGTGCCATCTTAATAACACACACAGAGTTTAGATTTTTGCTCAGTTTTGTAAAGTCCCTGTTTAAGCCTTTTTGTGAGATCTGGGTTTCCCTGAAACTGTGGATTTTTTTTAATGTTGCTTTTCATTTTATCATCTTCTTTCCAGTTTTAAGTTGATGGGTTAGCAGTCTTGAAAGCATTAGAAACATTGCTCTAAAATGCTAAAGGGATTTGCAAAATGTTAATGAGCTCATTCCTCCATTCCTTTGTTCAACAATATTGTTCCTTGCATTATATTAAGCCTTCGCAACACATCAAAATACACAAAGTGAATAAAACGCATAAAGATCCCTGGCTTTATGGAGTTATATTCTAGCAGGAGAAAGAGTGAACTGCATAGCAGGTCAGAAAGTGAAAACGCTATTGGAAAAGTAAAGAAAGGGGAAAGGAGACCAGGATGGGGAATGACCGTGGATGTGGGTGTTGAAATTTTAAAGAGGTGGCTGTGTAGGGCTTATTAAAAGGTGTCACATGAAGAAAGATTCCAACGTGGGGAGGGAGGGAGCCGTCAAACCTTAATGCACAGAAAATGCGGAAGCAGTTCTGGCCTGTAGGAGAGTAAGTGCAGTGGCCAAGGGGGCTGGACGGGTAGAGCTGTGTGGGCAGTTCAGAGGGACCCAAAGCAATGCAAGGTTGCTGGCTTCCTACCCTGAGTAAGATGGAGGGACATTGCAGGGAGCTGAGGAGGGAAATGAGCTCATCTAACTTGTACTTTAAGAGAATCACTCTAAGAGGGTGCTGTCTTGAGTGTGCGTTGTCAGGAGACCAGCATGGAAATGGGGCGATGACGTTAAGAATCCCTTGGAGAGAAGGGAGGTTTAAAGCAGAGCATACACAGTGGCGGTGTGGTGGAAACACAACCTGGTTTTAATTTAATAAGATCCCTAATTGTTTAAACATAACCAAATGCTTTTCTTATGTAAAGCTAATTGGAAACCAGAAACTATTTAGGGTACCTCTTCTATTTTCAGAGTACAATGAAATTATAGAGAAACAACTTTCCTAAAAAGCATAATTTGCAAAAAGTCTTATAGGTTCTTTTTTTCCCACTCCTAGACAAAATAATTATCTCATATTATTCTTGTTTCATTATTTGCAAATGATAGTATCATAACATACTGTATAATTTATTAAATATTCTCTTATTGCCACTGAACTGAGATTATTCAGATAAAGCTATTGGCAAATAATTACAATCACAACCACATCTTCATTCCTTCATCAAATAGCTCATGAGTTATTGTGAAGTGAGAGAAAAAAGGTTATCTGAAGTTGGATAGAAAGTTACATCACTAGATGTGCATGGGTGTGGGGCAAAACACAAATGAAGTGGATATTTAAGGTGTGTTTGATCATTTTGTGTATACCTATGCAACTCAGTTTATTTAGTTAGGTTCATTTCCTTGCACTTACCTTATTTTTCTTTCAGACAAAAATCACATATAAGCAAATGTAAAATTTGTTTCACCTCGTTTTTTTGCCTAGCATAGAATTCACATTGAAACAATTCATTTTTTTGAAACAAGAATTATGGTAGAACTGCTTGCATTTGCCTTGGTTCTCTACTTAAGATTTGTACAAGCCTTTCCTAGGCAAGTGGCTTTTACTTACTTAATTCATTTATTTTTTTGAGACAGAGTCTCACTATGTCACCCTGAGCAGAGTGCCGTGGCATCACAAATCACAGTAACCTCAAACCCTTGGGCTTTAGCTATTCTCTGCCTCAGCCTCCGAAGTAGCTGAGACTAGAGGTGCCCGCCACCATGCCCATATACTTTTTTGTTGTAGTTGTCATTATAATTTGGCAGGCCCGGGCAGGATTCAAATCTGCCAACCCTAGCTGCTGAGCTACAGGGGCTGAGCCAGCAAGTGACTTTTCAAAGTCATGAATAAACTCCTTGGGTCCGGTGCAGTCTCAGTAGAAGGCTGACATGAGGAATGTGCCCTTGCTGGTTAGGAAACAGTACCCCTGCCTCCAGGGTGCTGCCCTCTGTGTGGAGGGCAGACTGGGTTCCAGGTCTGCTGACCTCCGTGGCCAGACTGCTGTGATTTGCTAGGTGAACTATGAAGGATTAATAAGTTAAAGATTCACTGATTACTCTCTAGGAGATTCTATTGTTTAATGTCAATATTCTGTTTATTTTTAATTGGTATTGTAACGGTTTACAAAGTAATTTATTCTGCTTAATTTTTAATGGTCCCAAGGCACTATTATTAAAACCTCCTCACCTATTTACTACTATTTCATCACTTAGTGATGAAAGAGAATCTCACTAAAAAGAAGTCAACATAGGAGGCACACACACACACACCCACACCCCCCACACACACAAAAAAAAAAAAAAAAAGAAAAGAAAAAAAGAAAATTTGATCAATGGAACTTCATCAATAATAACATCTCTGCCCATCAAAAGACAGCTTAGTTGAAAACTGATGAATGTACAATCTATAATATCAACAAGCTAATAAGAAAGAAAAATTATATGATATCAGTAGATACAGAAAACCTTTTGACAAAATACAATGCCCATTCATGATTTAAAAAACAAAACAAAACAAAGCAAAACTTCTCCAAAGATGACAGATGAATAGCCAACAAACACATGAAAAAATGCTCATCATCTGTAACCATCAGAGAAATGCAAATCAAAACAACTGTGAGACATCACCTAACCCCAGTGAGAACAGCCCACATCACAGATTCCTGAAGCTGCAGATGCTGACATGGAGGTGGAGAGAAGGGAACACGCACTGCTGGTGGGATTGCAAATTAATACAATTTTTATGCAGAGAAGTATGAAAAATTAAAAAAAAAACACAAGTTGACCTTCCATTTAATCCTGCAATCCTATTACTTGGTATTTACCCAGAGGAACAAAAATCATTAACATTTGCACCAGGATGTCTACTGCAGCTCAGTTCATAATTGCCGAGTCATAGAAGAACCCATATGCCCATCAAACCATAAATGGATCAACAAGCTGTGGTATAGGTATAACACTGAGTACTCTTCAGCCGTAAGAGAAGGTGGAGGCTTTACATCTTTTGTGTTTACCTGGATGAGGTTGACACATGTTCCTGTTAGTAAAGTATCTCAAGAATGGGGGGGGGGGAAATATCCAAATGTACTCAATACTAATGTGAAACCAATAAAAAACTACATGCAGACATAAAAGATAAAACATAAGTAAAACCTAGCAAGGGGGAGGAGACAGTCCGGGAGGGGGAAGAAGGAAGGGCTGTTGGTGAGATCTCACCTAATGTGCACAGTGTGAGGGTATTTAGCACACCCACTGGGTGAAGGGCTCAACCACAGCTTGAACTTTACTTTAGAATTGAAAACAATGTAACCTAAACATTTGTACCCTCATATTAATTTGGACAAAAAAAAAAAAAAAAAAAAAAAGACTTTCTGGGGTGGGGAATAAAGTTTATATGGAGAGGCAAATAGAAGCAAATATAGAAGGAGAACTAAGTCAGAGGACCTGTACACTTTGAGAATTAGTATAAAGCTACAGTAACCGAGATAGTCTGTTATTGATGAAAGAATGGATAAATAGATTAATGGAATACCACAGATGCAGACCTGCATAAATATTGTCAACTGATCTTAGACAAAGGAGCAAATTGAATAAAGAGTAGAATTTTCAACAAATAGTGCTGGAACAATTGGATATGTAAAAGATAAAAAAAGAATCTGGACACAGGTCTTACACCTTTCTCAAAAATTAACTCAAAATGGATCATAGACTTAAATGCAGAATTATAAAACTAATGAATATCTAGATGACTTTAGTTAGGGGAAAGTCTTTAGATATATACCAAAAGTATGATCCATGAATGAAAAAAAATGATAAATTGAACTTCATTACAATTTAAAATCTGCTGTTTAGCAAAATAGGGTTATGAGAATAAAAAGATAAACTTACAGAAATTTTTCAATATGTTTCCGATAAAGGACTGGTATCTGAAATATACGAAAAACCCAAACCTTCAAAACTCAAAGATAAGAAAACAAACAGTTAAATTAAAAAATGGGAAAATATCTTAAAAGACACTCCATCAAAGATGCAAATACATAGACAAATAAGCAAATGAAAAGATAATGGCCATCAAATGCCATCAAGAAAGGTGCACATTAAAACAAGATACCACTACACACCTATTAGAATGGCTGAAATCCAAAACTATGTCAACACCAAATGCTGGCAAGGATGTGGAGCAACACGAACAGAAAATTCAAAATGGAAAGCTATTGGAAGACAGCTTGGTAGTATCTTACAAAACTAAATACACCCTTTTTTTAGATCCAGCGATCTAAATGCTCTTTGGTGTTTACTCAAATGAGCTGAAAACTTATGACCACATAAAAACCTGCAGATAGATGTTTGTACAGCTTTATTCATAATTGAAAGTAATAAGATGTCCTGAAATAGGTGAATGGATAAAGTGTGATCCATACATCCAATGGAATATTAGTCAACAATAAAAGGAAATAAGCTATTGAGTCATGAAAAGACACAGAAGAACCTTAAATACACATTGCTAAGTGAAAAAAGCCAATTTGAAAAGGCTATGTGCTATATGATTCCAGCTATATGACATGCTGGGAAAGGCAAAACTATTGAGAGAATAAAAAGATTGGTGGTTGTGAGAGATTCTGGGTAAGGAAATAAGGAATGAATAAATGAAGCACAGGTTATTTTTAGGACAGTGAAACCTTGTATGATACTGTCATGGTGATATAGATCATTATACATTTGTCAAACCCTGTGGAATGTACAACATGAAGAGTGAAACCTAATACAAACTATGGGCTTTAATTAATAATGAATCAATACTGGGTCATCAGTTTTAACAAATGTACCGTACTAATGCAAGATGTTTATAACCGGAAAAACTATGTGTAAAGACATGGAGGTTTTATGGAACTTTCTGTACTTTCTACTCAACTTCTCTTTAAGCCTAAATCTGCTTTAAAAATAAACTCTATTAATGAAAAAAGTGATCACTTAAGAAAACGAGTAAACAGGCCACAGATTGGAAACAGAGGCCATACATTTGATAATACGTTTATTTGACAGAGGAAATGTATCTAGATATATAAAGAACTCCTAAAACTATAATAAAACATGAATGATCTAATAAACAGCTTTAATAAATAGCTTTAATAAACAGCTCATAAATAATATACTAATGGTCAGTGGGCATGTGAAAAAAAACCTCATAAAGAGTTAACACTTAATGTCCACTAGAAAGACTAAGATAAAAAAGACTGACAAAGTCAGTTGTTGAGAATGTAAAGAAACTGGAACTCTCAGACCTTGTTGGTGTGACACAACCTCACTGGTTTGGCTCTTCCTTCTAGGCATCCTCAGCAGATCCTCATGTCATCAAGCAATTCCACCCCATGGTTTAGAACAGAGGTCCCCAAAGTTTTTGGCACCAGAAAATGTTTTCTTGGAGGACACTTTTTCCACCAATGCGGTGGGGAAGATGATGTTTTCAGGATGATTCATGCACATGACATTTACTTCAGATCATCAGGTATTAGATACTCATAAGGAGTGCACCACCTAGATTCCTTACATGTCCAATTAGCAGTATGGTTAACACTCCTGTAAGAATCCTGATGTGACAAGAGGTGGAGATCAGGGACTGATATGAGCGATGGGGAGTGGCTGTAAATACAGATAAAGCTTCACCTGCCAACCTGCTGCTCACCTCCTGCTGAGTGGCCCCATCTCTAACAGGCCACAAACAGGCACCTGTAGGTTTAGAATGAAAATATATACGATCTTTATGTGAGTCTTTATAGCGGCATTACTTGTAATAGTTAAAAAGTGGAAACAAATTATCTGTCAATTAGTGAATAGATAAGTGCATTGTTGTAACACTTTTCAGCAATAAAAGTGGAGTAAACCACTTGTATATGCAAAAATCTCAAAAACATGCTATAGTTTCATGTCTTAAGTTTAAATCTATAATCCGGTGAAAGTCTACCTTAGTTAATGGTGAAAGGTGTGGGTCCAGTTTCATTTTCTACAGATCGCCAGCCAGTTCACCTAGCACCATTTGTTAAATAGGGAATCTTTTCCCCACTGAATGCTTTTTTTTTTTTTAAACTTGAGTATTTACTTTATTCTTTTTTTTATTATTATTATAGATAAAAATATGCACCATAGATGTGGCCCCACCCATTACCCTCCCTCCACCCAAACCTCCCCCCTCCCTTCCCCTTCCTTGGTTCTTTCCCCAAAGTCTTGTGGTATAGTTGGATTATAGCCTTCATGTGAAAGCTATAGTTTAGCTTAATAGTAGGGCTGAGTACATTGGATACTTTTTCTTCCATTCCTGGGATACTTTGCTAAGGAGAATATGTTCCAGCTC
>CAUYPK010103102.1:0-11281 GCA_963574355.1 Loris lydekkerianus
AAATTTAAGTCCTTTATTCATCTTGAATCAATTTTTGTGAGTGGAGAAAGGTGCAGGTCCAGTTTCAGTCTTTTACATGTGGATATCCAGTTCTCTCAGCACCATTTATTGAATAAGGATTCTTTCCCCCAGTGTATGTTCCTGTTTGGTTTATCAAAGATTAGGTGGCTATAAGACGATAGTTTCATTTCCTGGTTTTATATTTGATTCCAAATGTCTATGTCTCTATTTTTATGCCAGTACAATGCTGTTTTGATCACTATGGCAGAATTTCACTCCTTTTTAAAGCTGAATAATATTCCATTGCATGAATATACCACATCTTATTTATGCATTCATCTAGTGATGGACATTTGCACAGTACCTTTCGGCTATTGTGAATAATGCTGCTACAGAATGGAGTGCAAATATCTGTTTGGGTCCTGGCTTTCTGTTCTTTTGAGTGCACTAGCTGGATTATATGGTAATTCTATATTTGACTTGAGGAACTATCCTACTGTCTCCCAAAGTAGCTATACATTTTTACTTTCTATCAGCAATACACCAGGGTTCCAATTCTCATAAACATTTTATTATTTTCTGTTTTTAAAAAGAATAATAGTCATCCTAATTAGCATAAATAGTACATTACTGCATTTTAATTTTGATTTGCATTTCTGTAATGACTACTGATGTTAAGCATCTTTTCTTGTGCTTATTGTCCATTTATATATATTCTTTGGAGAAATGTCTAGTGAAGTCTTTTGCCTACCTTATTAGTTGGGTTGTTTTTGTTGTTGAGTTGTAAAATTTTTTTTTTAAATATTAGTGATATATATGTTTTTTTAAGCTATTTTTTTTCTTCTCAATTTAGAGCAACAATCATGGATAGATTTTCTACTGAAAAGATGACAGATGATTGGGAAGAACTTGTTAATATTTCAGACTCATGTGGAACTTGTGTTCTAACATCAGAAGTAAAAACACACACTGAAATTAATGAGGTAAAATGCTCTTTGAAGAAGAAAAACAAATACTTTTTTGATGTAAAAAGAATATATTTTGAAATTTAAGGTGTAATATATAGTTAATATTCACAATTCTTTGCCCAACATTTCCGCCCCCCCCTCCCCAATAGGTGCTAGGTGCTAAATAGATAACAGAATTTATCTCATTTGGTTCATTTGTTCATTCATTTGGCATGTAATTATTGAGTAATTATTATGTCCCAGGCACTGAACTAAGGACTGAAATATAGCAGTCAGCAGAAAAAATTCCCTGACCTTTTTGAGCATATATTGTATCAGAGGAGACTTAAATGAAGTAAGTGATGAGTAAGTACTATGAAAAAATGTAAGAAGAGAAGAGACTACAGAATTATACTGTATGTTATTTTACATGGGAATGGTCAGAGAAAGCCATCCAGTCTAAAGTAGCAACCACTTCCTACTTCTTCCACTACTGTATTATTAATAGCACTCTCTTTGCTTTTGTACAAACACCTTTTTTGACTATGTTCTTAATTTAAAAATGACAGAAGCTAAATATGAAAACCTTGGAAGAATTTTAAAGAAACCATGTAAGGAAATCTTTTCTTGCCATGAAGAATTTGTTGTTCCCCAAGTGTTATTTTCTTGAGATTTAAACTATGTCATAAGTGCTTGTTCTATTTGGTAAAAGTAGTGTTTTTATGATATAGCATTGTATAATCACTGTATAATATGTACTTCATACATATTTTTCTTTTAAAAAGCATTTTAGGTAGATTTGGTAACAAAGGAAAATGTTTGCATGCTTTAGTAAAAATGAATACACTTAATTCCATAGTTTGAAGTCTGGAAATACATGCACAAAAATTTTAACAGTGGTTATCTGTGGTGATAAACTCATGGGTAAAATTTTTGTTTTCTTATGTATACCTTTCTATGTTGTCTAAACTTTGTATAATACATTCATTACATTTATAAAGTCTATCACACCTGCAAGAATAAGCAAATGTCCATCTAGGCTTCACCCAGCTTAAAAATTGTCAGTGCCTCCTATTATCACTTCTTGATGAAACAATTTATTTACTCATTCTGCAGCTGATAGACATTTAAGTTGTTTTCATTTTTTGTTTTTACTATTACATACAGTTCTGCTATGTATGTTCTTAAATATGTCTCCTATGATACATATGAAAATATGTTACTATTTGTTTGTTTATATATTGCAAATGAGTGTAATTTCTGGCTGAAAAGGTACATTTAACTATAGCAAGTAATGTGAAATTGTTTTTCCAAAATGACTACAGCAATTTAACTGACCTTTAATATATTTTGTTTTTATTGTTCCATATTCTCACCAATTCTAATCAACATTTAATGTATTTGGCAATTATATAGGTGTGAAATGGCATTTTACTGAGGTTTTAACTTGCATTTACCTTATGACTAATTTGTTTAAACATTCTTTCATACATTATGGGAGATTTATTTTCTACATATGTTCTCCATTTTTCTAGAGTATTTTGATTTTTCATATTAATTTGTAGGAATTCTTTATATATATTGCAATTATCTACTAGAAGACATTATTTTTATTCCCTTTATATATTTATTAACAAAATTTATTACTCTCCATGTAATAGAATTAATTGATACTTTATGTTAATGTTTAGAATTATTCTCCAAACTGAGGTCATAAAGATTTTCTCCTATATTTTTCTAACAGTTTTAAAGTTTGCCCTTTATATTTATCTTTATCTGGAAGTGATTTTTTGTAGATGGTGTATGATAGGGATCTACCTTCATTTATTTTTATATGAGTAATCACTGCATCCTGCATAACTTATTTACCAGGTTGTCCTTTCACTGCTGATCTGCAGTGGTAGCTCGATTCTTTGTTGTTTATTAGATGAGTCCACATACTGCAGCTTCTGTTTCTGAACTCTGCTCTGTTCTGTTTGTCTATTTGGCTATGACTGTGTGAATTCCCTAATTCCATACTGGATTAATTGCATAGCTTTGAAATAAGGCTTCCTATATGGTCGGGCAAGATTCCCTTTTTCTCTCTGTCAGCGTCTTGCCTATTCTCTGTCATTTGCTCTTCCATTTACATTTTAGAATCAAACCCTATTTGGAATTTGATGTAAATTGCTTAGAATTTATAAGTATGCTGGGGCGATTAATTACTATTTGCCCCTGCTGACTTCCTTGGAACCTGGCTAAAGCAGAGGTTAGCGTGATAAATATTCTCATACTCAGCTACTGCCAGAGCAACAACCAGTAAGGCTCAGAGAAGCGAACATCGGAAAACACATTGAGAGAATGCTGCCTCATCTGAAATCTCACCAGACATTTTATTGTGTTTCAACAACATTTACAATATAGCATTAGCTGATATATCATGATTATTCAGGAGCCAAGGAGACTGTGTGCCTACATATGATATATGGGTGGTCTTGCCTAAGACTTAAGGGGAACAATGTATGGGAGAGTGGACAAAGGGTACAGGTTAGAATTAACTCTTAAAAGGGAATGTATATTATAAAACATGGAAGATGTTAATTACCTTGTAATCTGTACTGTTAATCTATTACAACCAGCCTAGCTGCTTTCTAACCTTTGAACTTGTCCAAAGCCAGTTAAGTGTTTTATTCTTGAGACTATTTTCATCTTCCAAGGTAAGGAGCCAGGCTCTTGCCATTTGTACTTCTCACAAATGCTTTACCACTTTTTTTCTTTATAATTTTTCTAGCCTGTTAGAATTATTTATTTCTTTTTTATTATTAAATTATAGCTGTGTACATTAATGCAATCATGGGGTACCATACACTGGTTTTATAGACCATTTGACATATTTTCATTACAACGGTTAACATAGCCTTTCTGGCGTTTTCTTAGTTATTGTGTTAAGACATTTATATTCAACATTTACTAAGTTTCACATGTATTCTTGTAAGATGCACTGTAAGTGTAATTCCACCAATCACCCTCCCTCTGCCCATACTCTCCCCTCCCTCCCCTCCCTCTCCCCCATATTCTTAGGTTATAACTGAGTTATTGCTTTCATATGAAAGCCATAAATTAGTTTCATAGTAGGGATGAGTACACTGGATACATTTTCTTCCATTCTTGAGATACTTTACTGAGAAGAATATGTTCCAGCTCCATCCATGTAAACATGAAAGAGGTAAAGTCTCCATCTTTCTTTAAGGCTGTGTTAAAACTAAAATAGATTTATTCTTTTACTTCGGATTATAAATAAAATTCAAAATATTACATATTAGAAGAAATTTAAAAATGCAGAGATGGATACTTTAATAAAGTTCTTTTCAGGTATTTTCAAGCCTTTACCCACTCACCATGTAGAGCACTATATTATTGTGCACGATAATTTCCAACCTTTTTGCTCCTGTCTGATAAAACCCTATATATCTCCTCATATAGATAAGTTAGTCTGTATCATCATCTCTGATGGATGAAGCTCCTTCTTTTGGTTGAATACGCCATAACATCTTTACATCGAGAGAAGTCTCCACCTCTTCATGATTAGAACATAGTTCTAATAATCATTTTATATCTGCCTCTGTATGTCCAACTACCACCATAGGAAAAATGCCTGAAAGCAACTTCATGAGGTCAAAAGATATACAGACACACACGCTTTTGAGTATATGTGACCTATGTATGTATATATAAATTATGTATACTTTTCTGTTAATTTCCTTGCAGGAAAATGTACCCATTTCTGCTTCTTAGAGCACTTTAAAGATAATGTAAGCAAACTACAATTATTTGCATAATTGGCCTTTATAAAATGAAAAAAACATTCTCTCCAAACTGCCTCAGGATGCTTTGTAGAGACACTTAACCCCAAATCATTAAGGTAAAGATTTCAGACCCCATGAGTTTATAACCATCTCCTATGTCTGATACACTACTATCAGCGTAATAAAATACCGAGAAAGAAATTAGGTCTGGATGGATTTTTTTTTTTTTTTTTTTAGAAGTTGCTAGCTCCCTAGTGAGCTTTTAGCTACTTTAAATGTTGTAGATACAGCATTATTCCACATTAATTTCTCTAAAACATTAATTTTCTCTAAAACCCTTATTCAAATGCTAGTCACTTAGGATGTTCTCTTAAAGCGCTTTTAGTCACGCTAAAGGGATACACTTGCCAAACACACAACATTCATTCCACTTACGTGAAATATCTCGCTGGGGGCAAAAGTGCTGTGAATGAATGTGAGAATTAGAGCCAGGATAATAGAATTTGGTACTCGTGCCTTTAATCATATACAAGGGAGGACTCTGGATTGTGTTTAGCGAGAGTTGTATAACATGTATTGAACTGTTAGCTTAAAAATACTGTGTTCTACGTAAAAGATAGGTCATTCACAATAATTTTGGATATGCATGACATGTCTCTTTTACTTTCCCAGGAAACTGTATTGTCTACTGCCCAAAGACTGAGATGGTGGAGGCTTCTAGAAACGTCTTTGGTTAATCCCTTCCCTTTCAGAAACAGACCTGGCTTCACTCATAATCTGTAAGGATCCCAGTGAATGAATGGCTATGAAATTCAGGGAGTCGGAGCAGTGGAAAAAATATCCATGGGTACTGGACTTTCTTGCTAAAATTATGCACTTTTCCCCCTAATTAATTCAGGCCTTTTTGCCAACTACCAGTTACACAAAACACTCCTGACCTTCCCAAGAGGAAGGGCACCCTGCAGATGGGCACAGGTGAAGTCTCATCAGGTGGAATCAATTAGCACTAATCAACAGAGGCTTTAATTTTCTTAGCCCTCCTGATCAGGTGAGGTCTGAGGACTGTGGGCGAGCAGCCCCCTGTCACAGTTCTGGAAGGTAACTGGTCCAATTAGTGAGCTCACGCTTGGCTGCTGTGGTCAAGGGTGATGCTGCCTTCTCTGAATGAGATTTTCTACCTCTTTCTGATTTTGCAAAAGCACATTTTCTTCTGGTGTCTTGAAGTGTTTGCATATCCTTTCCTAAGTGAAGGAAGCAAAGGGCTTTTGAGAGTTTTTTTTTTTTTTTGCCCTAGAAGATAAAGGTGAAGGGAGAGAGAAAGTGAAAAACTTGTCAGGGAGCTAGAAGACAGGGTGGAATCCACCTCCCTGGAACTCTGCCTGAAATGCCCAGCACCAGGGGCCATGTAAGTGTCCCTAAGTCTGCTACCATGAAAGTGAACACACTACTGATTCTGAATTTTTTTCTATCATTTCTGTGATGCAGCTGTTTGATGACAATGATTCCTCATTAATTGATGACAATTTAATACATTAAATAGTACTTTATGTCAAAATAAAAACAAAAGGATCGATCATCTTTTTTTCCCTATGGTTGAAACTAGTGATAACATTTCAAACAGATTTAAATCCGAAGAACTTCCTTGGCCAATGATAACTTCTGTTCTCTGTTCTCTCCAAGAGTCAGGTTGTGAATATGTAGGCACGGAGCAAAACGGTGCTCTGTCTGTCTCTCTGGCAAAGAGTGAACATCTGATGTCTGTTCACTGGAAGAATGGAGACACTTCTGCCAACGGGGACACATTCTTGGGTCATTTCCCAGATACTGGCATGGTTATACTCTTCCACGTTACATCATTATCCCAGTTGCTAATGGAAGCCCTTCCTCTTCTGGCATAAATACATGTAAACTCTAAATGCCTGGAGGTTCAGCGGCCTCCTGAAGCTCATGCATGAAACACAGCATAAGAGCTCAGGTTGCAGAGTAAGCTCCCTAACGGATGCTAGGCACACCTGCTTCAGCTCACTTTGACATGGGCACACATATCCATACCCTTCTGTGTACTAAGTACAGAAAGTGGAAGCATGACCGTTATAGCTATTACCCTCACCTTCAGGAAAACTGACATCTGTAATGACCACTAGTTTGAAAATTACAGTCAGGAAATAATTATTTTGTGGCGTATAAATTAGTGATCTGTGGTAACTTTGTGAATACAGCTCATTAGGGGGACTTCTTTATTTTTTATGATGAGCACCCTGCGGTGTGGTGCCCTGTGTTAAAGGTTGCGGGCGTTGCTCTGATCTTCCTGTTTTAGCCTTTCCACCTGATCCCACGTGACTCTGTGCCTGTATGGAACACCCCAGAAAGACCTGTGCTGACTGATTAAGAGGAATAATTTCTCCAGTGGCTCGTTCATTTGACCCAACATCTCAGCACATTGGTTAGTTTCTAGATCTAAGTCTTTACTCTCATAAATTGGGTGAGTCTATACTCTCTGCACAAAGAGAACTAAATAGAACTGATTTAGAAATCAGAGCTGGTTTTGAGGTTAGTGTAGCAATCTCACCTCAGACCAGAAATGCAAAGATGATCAGAATGCTAACTCGGGAAAATGCTCCCGAGGGTTTCTACGCACAGATTTAGGTATTGTATGGAAAGCAGGGAACTTCCAGTTCCTAGTACTGCAAGGAAGGTGCTTGGAAGTCAGCTCTCCTAAGAGAATGATCTGAATAAAGGGGAAGACAACACCTTGGCTTCCATCTCTCAGGGAATGGAAGTCCCAAGCCACACCGCTGCCCTGAGGACTGGAGAGATGGACAGGCAGTTGCAGAGAACCACAGCTTGAGGGAGGAGGAGACCAGGAGCAGAAGCAGCCAGGTAGAGCCATCCTCTGTGGGGACACTGTAAACTGTGATTGACAAGTATCTGCAGGATCAGCGTGGACAAGGTGGAGAGTTAACCCTGAAAGACAACCAGAGAGGGCCCCTTCCATGAGCTTATCTACCTCAACCCTACACAGTCCTTACGGAGAAAAGCACCCTGGAGCTTCATGCAGGAAGGGGGGAAAGTAACTATTTTTTTGTTTTTAGTAATGCCTTCCCTCTGGGGTAACTATTTCAACAGAGCTGAGCCTATTGCATGTCACCAAAATCTAACTTGCCTGGAGGGAACTCCAGCCTCATCTAGCCCTTGACACCGGCCTGCAGGCTGTTTCTACTCTCCTTGCAGGTCACCACCACATCAGCAAAGGATCGTAGCCCAGGAGCTGCAAGCTCCAGGTCCTATTTGAAGCCTCTCAGGACACCCAGTGACAATAAGGTGGGAAGGAACTAAAGGACAGTAAAGGAAGTTTTAGGCTTTGAAAACACAGCAACAGCAAGCAGCAAATAAGCGCAGGCTAATTCCTGGTCAGATCAACAATCAACACACACTAGAGACACACCTGTCTTCGTTCCTGTTTCTCATTACATCATACACAGCTTTCACTCAAAATTACAAGGCATTCTGAAAGTGAAAAGAAAATCATAGAAAAAGACAAACCAAGCATCAGAACCAAACTCAGATTCAGCAGACATTTTGGAATTATCCAGGTCAGGAATATAACTTATGATTAATATGCTAAGAGTTCTAAAGGAAAAAAAAAAAAAAAGATAATATTCAAGAACAGCCAGGGGAAAAATACGTGAGCCTAGAGCTGTGTTAATAGAAACTTCCACAACTGAAATGCAAAGGAAAAAAACAGTATGAAAAATAGCAATATATCCAAGAACTGCTGGACAATTCTAAGAGGTATAACACGTACGTATAAGGGGCTTACTAGAAAGAAAAGAAGGAAAAGTACAGAAAAATTATTAGAAGTAATAAATGGCTGAGATTTTTCTAAAATTAGTGACGGAAACCAAACCGCAGATTCAGGAAACTCAAGAGAATACCAGGAAGGACAAACAACAAACTTCAAACTTCAGACAGTCACAGATAAAGAGAAAACCTTAAAAGAAGCTTGGGAGGGGAACATTTACCAGAAAAGGAACAGAAAAAAGAATTGGATTGAGCATCTCTTCAGAAACAATGCAAGCAAGCAGAGAGTGGATAAATACTTAAAGTAGTAACAAAACCCCCCACAACACTCATCAAGTTAGAATTCTGTATCCTTTGACAGTGCAGGAGAAATGAAGACTTTCTCAGCAGAGCAAATGTTGAGTAGATGTGTCAGAAGTGGATGAGCCCAGCAGGAAAGGTTAAAAGAAATTCCTCTTCAGAAAGAAAATAGGTCAGAACCCCAAATATACTTAAGGAAAAGAAGAGCATTAGAGAAGGAATAAATAAAGATGAGAGAAAATCTTTCACTTTCCTTATTCTTAATTCATTTGACAGGTAACAGTTTGTTCAAATCAGGGAAATGAATTATAGCAAGTTCAAAGGAATGTGAGTGAGGAACGGGGGGCACACTGTTATCAGGCACTTGCTCTGCCTCCCTGAAAAGTAGTACAGGGTTATTTGAAAGTGGACTTGGTTTAGTAATGTCTGTATGTGGTAAACTTTAGGGTTACCACTAAGAAAATTGCAAAAAGAAGTATAATTTGTATGCTAAAACGGGAGATAAAAATATCATGTAAAAAATAAAAAACGAAAAAGACAGAAAGAACAACAAAAAGAAAGAACAGAGCACACAGTTACATACATGGTAGATATTAATCTGACTATATCCACAATACCATCACATTAAAATGTTAATAAATCAAAAAGATAGAAACTGTCAAAATGGATAAAAAGTCAAGACCCACTGTATGTTTTTTACAAGAAACCCACTTTAAATATAACAACATAAATAGACTAAATATGTGTATAAAGTGAAGGAGAAAGTTATGCTATCAATAAGACAACAAAGATGGAATAGGCATATTAATTCCAATATAGATATCAGAGCAAGGGAAGTAGAAATCAATGGAATTGGAACACAATAGATAAAATCAACAAAACCCAAAGCTAGTTCTCTGAAAGAATCAATATAATTATCAGTGATACCCTAGCCAGGGTAACCAAGAAAAAAAAAAAAAAAAGGAATATCTAGATAGGCTATCTCTATTAAAGAAATTGAATCAAAATTTGAATCAAAAATCATTAGCTCTTCAAAACGGAAGGCACCAGGTTCAGGCTATATCACTGTTGAAGTTTGTCAAACATTTCAGAAAGAACTAATACTAATTCTTTATTGTCTATTGTATGAAGAAAATGGGGAATATTTCCTAACTCATTCTACGATGCCAGCATTGCCCTAATATCAACGCTAGACAAAGACGTTATAAGAATGAAAAACTACAGACCAGTATCTCTCATGAACATGGATGAACAGATATTAAAAATTGAATTCAATGATGGATATGAGGAAATAGACACCATGACCAAGTAGGATTAGTTTCAGATATGCAAGACTGGTTAAGTGCTCAAAATCAATTATTGTGATTCCCCACATCAATAGGCCAGAGAGGAACAGCGATACGTTCATATCACGGTGCACACAAATGCATTTGGCAAAACCCAACACCCATTCATGGGAAAAAAGTTAAAGCCCAACCTCTCAGGAAAAGGGAATAAAGGGAAACCTTCAACGAATATTTTACTCGACAATGAGAAAAACTAGACGATTCCTCTAAGATTGGGAACAAAACAAGAATGTCCCTTTCACCACTCCAATTCAATATCATTCTAGAAATCCTAACTAATGCAAAAAGCCCCCAAAAAGCTAATAAAATAAATACAAATTGGGAAGGAAGAAATAAAACTATGCTCACAGATAACTGAGATCAAGCTTTAAAAGTAAAGTAATTAGGGAAAAATTTAAGTTTTTGAAACTGTCCCTTGGCACAATAAAATATCAAGAAATACACAAAAATACAAAAACGGAAAATATTATTTTATTCCTCAACCTATTCATTTTTTATCCTATTTCTGTTTAGAACAACTATTCTTTTTTTCTTGAAAATTTACCAGATGGGCTGAGTGTGATGGCTCATGCCTGTAATCCTAGCGGTCTGGGAGGCAGAGGCCAAAAAGTTTGAGACCAGTCTGGACAACACAGTGAGACCCATTTCTACTAAAAAAATGAACAAAATTAGCCAGGCACAGTGGCACATGCCTATAACTCTAGCTATTCAGGAGGCTGAGACAGGAGGATTACTTGAGCTCAGGGATTAGAGGTTGCAATGAGCTATGAAGAGGCTACTGTACTCCAGCCTGGGTGACTCAATGATAAGCTCATCTCCAAAGGAAAAAAAAAAATTACCAAAGAGACAATTTTATTGATTTACTCAAGAATAGTTTGAATGCCATTTCCTCCTTGGAGCCAAACAGGAGGCAGACAAAGCAGTGGCCGTCCACTTAAAGCCTCCGGAATTTTGCCCTCGCCCCACTCGCCGCAGAAATGACTGCTGTCCACACAGGCAACATAAACTTCAAATGGGACCCCAAAAGTCTAGAGATCAGGACTCTGGCAGTTGAAAGACTGTTGGAGCCTCTTGTTACACAGGTTACAACCCTGGTAAACAC
>CAUYPK010103103.1:0-30449 GCA_963574355.1 Loris lydekkerianus
CATGTTTACATGGATGGAGCTGGAACATATTCTCCTTAGCAAAGTATCCCAGGAATGGAAGAAAAAGTATCCAATGTACTCAGCCCTACTATGAAGCTAAATTATAGCTTTCACATGAAGGCTATAACCCAACTATGCCATAAGACTATGGGGAAAGGACCAAGGAAGGGGAAGGGAGGGGGGAGGTTTGGGTGGAGGGAGGGTAATGGGTCGGGCCACATCTATGGTGCATATTTTTATCTATAATAATAATTAAAAAAGAAAATAAATAAATAAATAAATAAAAATAATTATCCATCAAAATTAATCTTTTTTTATGTACTCCCACATTTTCTACCCACAGTTTACTTTTCCTTTTTAACCACAGCATTAAATATCGTTAAGTATAGAATTACAATAATTTACTCAGTATATTTCCTTTTTTGAGTGAAAAGGCCTTAAAGGGAAAGGGACCTTATCTTAATTGTCTGGAATCCTCCAAAGCACATGGGACACAGGCCAGGCAGGAAACAGAACGTCACCAAGGAGGAAGAATGCCACATTATTACTATGTCCATAAGTATGTGATTTTTATAAAACTGCTATTCACTTATTTGTCTTATCTTCTCACTACATTAAAACTAACGGCAGTAAAATCTATTTCTTTTCAATCTCTGCCTGGGTACATATAGGTGATAATTAAGTATTTACTTGACAAAAATAAATAAATACATAAATCAAAATACATAAAATTCTTCTACCCACGAGATTTCATCTCTGAGGGACATAACTCCACACTTTCCAAATTAAAAACTTACCTATCCCTTCCAAAAGTCAAATCCTAGCCTAAAACGGTGCTCAGTAACTCCTCTCAGCTCCTCAGGGCCTTCGCACTGTTCAGCCCAGGGCCCGGGTCACTGATGGGCTCAGCCAGGCTGCATTGAGACTGTTTTAAATCAAGTCCTCTAGAATCAGATGGAGTTAATGCCCCAGGTCACGACCCTTGACCTAGGGGGAAAGATGATAATGAATGCAAGGCATCATTTCTTAGAAGATGCAAATTTTTCTTTGTAATCTGTCAACCTGTTTGGCTTCCCTTATATCTGTCATAAGGGAGAATTTTAAGGAAATAGCAACTCCCAATGAGCTTAGGACTTTCATTTTTTTTTCCTGCCTGTCGGGATTTGATTCCACTGATGTCAGTAGGGTTGGAAGGCTATGTGTGTATAGTGTGGACCCCAGATGAGCCCCAGTGGAAGCCCAGGTCCTGCGGTGGAGCTGGAGGCTCCGGTCAGCCCTTGGGGTTTCTATTTACATTGAACTGATGTACAGGAAGTCCCCAGGTTACAGACAAACTGACATAAGCCGTTCTGTACTTAGGAACAGGCTCTCAAGTCTCCTTATAAGTATAATTGATAATTAAATAATTGAATTGATAATTCAGGAACTAATTTCTTCTATGCATGTAAAAGAACCAACGCACTAAGTGGCTGGTTGGCACTGCACCTGTGGCTCATCTCACTGACAGAGAAACAGCTAATAGAAACACAGACTAGGGCTTGGAGCCTGTAGCTCAAGCGGCTAATGTGCCAGCCACATACACCAGAGCTCGTGGGTTCGAATCCAGCCTGGGCCTGCCAAACAACTACACCCCAAAAATAGCCTGGCGTTGTGGTGGGCGCCTGTAGTCCCAGTTACTTGGGAGGCTGAGGCAAGACAATTGCTTAAGCCCAAGAGTTGGAGGTTGCTGTGAGCTGTGACGCCACAGCACTCTACCCAGGGCAACAGCTTGAGTCTCTGTCTCAAAAAAAAAAAGAAAGAAAGAAAAAAGAAACACAGAACAGGGAGAGTGAGAAGACCCCAAGCCAAGAAAGTTTACAACAAAAGAATTAGCTGGAGACTTTCATTTCACTGAAGCAGGGTTTGCTAAGCTTGAGCAAATCCTAACATTGAGCAGTTTACAAAGGTTTGCTGTGCAGTCAGTGAGAACATGGGCTGCTACAAGGCTGTTTCTGATGGAAAAGAGAAAAACATTGTGCAGACGGCTCCTAGATTCCTTTGCCAGGAGTCTAACTTCGGTGGAAAGGTGGCCCCTCGAGTAACAGAGTCAGGTGCGGACTCTCCAGTACCCACCCCATCCTCTCCAGCACCACCATCTCCATCGTCATCATCTTCTGGCTAATGTCAGTCTCCTTTCCTGCCTCAGAAATGCTCCTGCTGGTACAGAAGACACTGATACAACATGAGGTGGGAACCTTTAATGTCTGTTTTTTTTAAGTTTCTCCTCTCTAAACTTTTCTTGTGAGTTTGATTTTGTGTTCTGTTTGTTTGAATTCAAAGAGCATAGTAGTTTCTGTGACTTATTCTTACAGTATTGCACTGTATTATTATTACCACACATGAACCATTATAGAATTGTTATTATTATTACTGCATATATGCTGTTCATCGGGGATCAGAGTTACATACAAATCTGACCTAAAGACGTTCTCAGGAACGTATCTCGTCTATAACCCGGGGCCCACCTGTACAGAGAAGGAATTGTTTTTCTGGCTTCAGAAAGAAGACTTTTGTGCACAAATGCCAGAAAGAGAAACTCCACCCCGGTCTAAAGGTCCACTTTTACTCCCACTATCTCTACCCTCCTCCTCCTAATTGTGTTTTCCTGATTGCAATATCTAACGGTCACTCCTTCATTGAAAATAACTCTGACAGCATATTAAAATATAACACTTTTTCAAATATAAAAATATAATAGAGTATGCCTCACTATTTCAAGATATCAGCATTAATATTTTGGTGGCTATTTTTGCAAGCATCTCTTCATGTGTCCATGTGCGTATCTATGTAATTTTATAAAAGTAGAATCTAGGATAAACGATATTTTTTCCTGTGACTCTTTCTCTACCTTTTTCTGTCCTTACTTATATCCTCACCCCACATACATCTTTATTTTCCCCCAAGTAACCCACATTTCTTAGCCAGAAAGCTAAGCCTGGGGCCAGAGTTTCTGTGCAGATAATTTATTTAGGGAAGTGGACAAGAGAATAGGAAGGAGGGCTTGGGCAGAGTGAAGTAGGCAAGGAAGGAAAGGCGCTGTGAGGGTGCTCTGTGGGACTGGTCACTGCCACGGGCAACTGTGGCTCAATCCCTGGGCCCCTTCAAGGATGCATGCAATATGCCTCAAATTACCTTCCTGCAGGAGGAAGACGGAAGCATTTGTTAATTCCTTGACTTCTAACTCCTATTGGTCAAGGATTGCTGCATGGGGTATTCTCAATTACGTCTAGATTGTGTGTGAATAAAAGCCAGACTGGTTTGCCCATCATCTCACAGATCAGCTTCAGAGAGATTCCCAGGCAGAGATTGAGACATGAAGTGCATCAGAGGGAGGGTGCGGAACATTATGTCTGCATGAACCTGGCCATTGCAACAATGGCCACAGTAGGAGGCAGGCTAAAGGGATATCAGGTTCAATTAAAAAAAAAAAAAGAGAGAGAGAGAGAGATGTAAGGTTCAGGGCAGAAGAGGTGTCGAATATGGCTTACAACCCATCACGGGGTCTTCAATATGAGGACCAGAGGCAAATCCTACCAAAGACAATACAGGAGAGTTAGTGGACCAAGCTACAGTCTTCCCTCTGCAACTGGTCACCATACCCTTGTTTGAAGTGTATTAACCCACAACCATTTCAGGTTCCCCTCACCCTCCGGTGGGCTTTCCCCCACCTCTGCAGAGTTGGAGCTTTAGTTCCCTTTGCCTGCGTCTATGCAGTTGGGTTGCTGTCATGGCCCATTTACATTTTGCAATTGGCATGAAGCACCTGTGTCCCACAGGTCTCAGACATGCTCCTTTCTTAACCCTACTAGGGAACATCAACTCTAGATTCTTATAGTAATCAGGTCCAGTTATTTCCCACTAATAATGCTCGTCATGGTCTTCTGGCTCAAGTGCCAAGTCAGTAGTGGTAAGTTCAGGTACAGCCACCTGTTACAAGCATGCCTCTACCTTTTGGAGAGCCTGTAACCCAACAGAACATAGGGTTGTAGGGTGGGCAGTATAAATCCTTCAAGTGGGTCAGTGGGAGTAATGGTAAGAGTGCTAGTCCTTTTCTCAACCCTTGCTGCTAGGATCCATTTACTCTAGCTGTTGGCCATTGGCTGAAAGTACATTCCAACCATGGGATACTGCTGCCAAGATAATATCTTGAAGGAGTCTTCATAGGTCTTTCCATCCTTGTATTAGACTGTGAGCTTGCAGGTGACGTGCTAAATGGTAGAATCAGAGATTCCTATAGCCATGCATCCAATGGCACACCACTTTTACTATAAAATGGTTCTTTATCTGAGGCAATATTATACAAGTATGGACATAAAGTTTGTGTGCAATTTAAAATAGTTTAACATACTAAATTGCACATGAACTTTATGTCCACCCTACATAGGTTCTGCCCTGTTAAATCAGACCTTCTGTTGGCCCTGGGATGATGACATTGACAGCTAGAGATGATAATTTCATATGCAGAGTAGGCATCAACTCTGATAAAAATAAATTTCTGCTCCCACCAGGTTGAAGGAATCTGAAAAAATCCACCTGCCACCAAATAGTTGGCTGGTCACCTTAAATGATGTTATCACATCCAAATCTTGGCTGTGGTCTCTTCAGCTGGAAGTCTGGGAACTCATCAGTGGCAGTGACTAGATCAGCCTCGATGAGAAACAATTCATGCTATTGGGCTCAGGTATAGAGCCCTGTACCCTGCCATTGCAGCATTTATTGCACAATCCAGAGGTGGCCATGGAGAGGTGCTAGCTGAAATCCATTTGCAGGGCTTCCTCTGTAGTATTAATAGAAGCTCACTGGTGAGCATGAACAGGAAACCCAAAGATCCTTACATGCCATGTCAGCTCCTGTAGGCTCACCTGAGTGCCTCATACTCTCACTTCCTTGACTCATCTTTCATTCTTGTTCCTTTGATGCCCTGCCCACCCCTCCAGCCAAGCCACTCACCACTGTCAGGGAGTCTGTGTATTCACTAGCTTTATAGCAGTATAGCATTATTTGAACATGACCTTCAATTAGTTGTAAATATTGTATACTGCAAACTTTGGGGCAACCACTAAAATATGTTTTTTTAAGTACAACCGATATGCTAAGAAAGGAGAGAAAGTGAAACACTATAAAATGCTCAATTAAAACCAAAAAAAGTGAGGAAAAGAAAACAAAATAGGAACAAAGAACAAGGGAAACAAATAGAAAATAGGGGGGAAATATGGTAAATGTTAATCCAACTATATTAACTATCATTTTTACCTAAATGTACCAATGAAGAAAGAGATTATCAGAGTGGATCAGAAACTACTATATGTTTTCTACAAGAAACAAACTTTGTATACAAAGCTACATATAGGTTAAAAGTAAATGGATGGAAAAATATACACCAGGCTAACATCAATCAGAGGAAAGCTGGAAAGCAGTAGTAGCTATATTAATTTTACACAGAGCAGGTTTCAAAGGAAGGAAAGCTATTTGACTAAAGAGGGGCATTACATGAGATAAAGGGTCAATTCTCCAAGACATAATCCTTAACATGTGTGTACCTAGCAACAGAGCATAAAAATACAGGAATCCAAAACTGATAAACTATGAGAAGAAATATGTGAATCCCCTATGAGAGCTTCAGACTTCTTCAGCCAGATGTAGACAGATCTAGCAGGCAGAAAATCAGTGAAGATATACTTGAACTCAGCAACTGGATATAACCAACATCTATAGAAGGCATCCTCAAACTTTTTAAACAGGGGGCCAGTTCACTGTCCCTCAGACCTTTGGAGGACCAGACTATGTTAAAAAACAAACAAACAAACAAACAAACAAACAAACTATGAACAAATTCCTATGCACACTGTACATATCTTATTTTGAAGTAAAAAAACAAAACAGGAACAAATACAATCACCACGCCTCATGTGGCCCGTGGGCCACAGTTTGAGGACCCCTGATCTATAGACTACTTTCTATAGACTAGCAACAGCAGAATACATATTTTTCTCAAGCTCACTTGATACTTTCACCAAAATAGACCACTTTCTGGCCATAAAACACACTTTGAGGAGTTTAAAAGAGTAGAAATCATATGATGTCTCTGTGATGTTGGTGATGCACGCCCACCAATGTGAATGTACTTGGTGCCACTGAACTATATGCTTAAAAATGATTGAAATGGTTAATTTCACATTCTGCATATTTTACCACAATTTTTAAAAATTGAAAACAAATGTTTTTAAGGTGTATTGAATAGATGTGAGGTCACACATAAAGGTCTCTGATACTGTTTAACAACCGAAGTTGTGTACTCCATTTTATTTCCTTACATGAACATAATCTTATGAAGGCCATATTAAACAATTCCTTATATATACTAAAGTATATAGGGGGTTACATTGTTGTATCAAAGGAATCAAATTTGATAAACACTCAACATTTTTAATTTGTAAGGCAAATCCCTTTATTTGCAACACGAGTCCTCTAGATCTCATTTATTCTTTTTGACATCTGCATATTATCCCACAATATAGATATACCCAAATTTATTCATTTGATTTCTTTTCTTGATGGGAAATCAGTTTATTTCTGGTTTCTAAATACTAAAGCATGTCAGCAACACATTTTTATGTATATTTCTGATGGCCTGGTATAGTAGAAGCTCTGTAAGTTGACCCCACAGAGACTGTAACAAACTGGTCAACATACAGAGGTGGTCACCATAAGGAACTAGATCTGCTGTACTGATACATACATGTATCATACTGCATAGACATAGTGCATGTCTGGTCTATGAAAATTAGGTCATCTTAAGGAAGTGGTCAATGTAGGGAGGTGGTCAACGTACTGAGGTAGTCAACTATGGAGGTTCTACTGTATTAAATTCTACCATTGACAGAGGAGCTTGAGGCTGAAAATCATAAGGATTTTATGAGTCCAGATACGAGCAGTGATGCATTGAAGCCTTGATGTGAGAGCTCACCATGCAACACCCCACAGGCAATTGAAGGTTGAAGGAATGCTGTGCCAGGCAGGGGTGATCTCTCGGAGGGCACTAGCAACAGAGTCCAGCCACTAGCTCACATGCCCCTGAGGCAAGATACCTCTGGAGAGTCCCAGAAATCACTAGGGGAGACTCTTCCTATGCTTGGGGTTTCCACAATTGCTCCACGATGGTTTGTACCGTGAGATTGTTGCAGCTTGGGGACATCTGTGTGGAGCAGGCTGGCATATTCCTTTCCAAGCTACTGATGGTGCACAACACAGAGGATTTCAAGGGATTTGGGACACTGAAATCATCACAGGGGTTCTACATTTTGCAGAGCAAGCTAGAGAATTACATAAGCAGCTTTATTTCTCCTCCACAGTAAAAGTAAAATAAATCTGGCAGGAGAGGACGCTGGGGATATAAATGGCAAGTGTCAGAATGATAAAAGATCCCATAAAGCATGTGGTATGAATAAGAGAGAGAGAAAAGAATTTGGAGACTTTATCTATTTTCCCTCCCTCTCATTGAATCTTAATTCTCCACTTTATTATCATCCATTTAAAATTAAACTCCCCATGAGGGACTTCCAATGGAGGAACTCTGTCCAGATAACCCCACCCAGGGATACACTCCTCCCAAGTACATCAGTTGCCTGGATTTATTCTTAAGCTCACAATACACTTAAATAGCCAGGAGAAGAATGGTTAAGTGTTCACTCAGAGAACTCTGTCTGAATGACTGCTAAATCATTTACATAATAATTTCCGTGGATCTCAA
Organism: Loris lydekkerianus; assembly: GCA_963574355.1. Lineage (NCBI taxonomy): Eukaryota > Metazoa > Chordata > Mammalia > Primates > Lorisidae > Loris > Loris lydekkerianus. The sequence continues at coordinate 7,790 of CAUYPK010103103.1, forward strand.
CGTGGTTTCCACTTGATTCTACTATTCTTATGCATTCAGATGTAATTACAACATTTTAGGTATTTTTAAAACTCAGAGAGTTTAAAAAAAAAAAGAAAGAAAGAAATGGGTGAGGGAAAAGGGCAGAGTAAGAGAGAGAAAAAGAGAAATAATTTCTGAAATGGCCACAGATTTTCCTGCCCTACCACCTCTCTTCTGTCTTTGCTTCCTCCTCCTTTTAACTTGAAGCTTCTCACTTCCCCAGGGCTCCGTGAAGTTTGCAGATGAAGTTCCATCTTCCCTACCCCAACCTCCACCTTAAATTTAATTTCCTATTGCCCCCCACTACCAACTCACCTTGGCCACTCCCCAAATCTCCTCTGTTAAGCATTTCCTGCATCTGAGTTTCTCATCTCTGATGTCTTCTGTCTGCCAATCAAGGCTTCTCTTCCTTCCAGATCCAGCTCAAGTCCCACCTCCTCCATAAATGTTTCCAAGGATATTAGCTCCCCATGGGGAAGGACATTTTTGTCTATTTTTTTCACTGGTGTTTCCCCATAGTCATTGGCATGTAGTAGCTGCTAAATAAATATTTGCTACATGAATGAAAGGTGAAGTCTACCTCTGACTCTGTCCATTTTACCACCTGTCTGCCAACTGTGGAGACATCTTCAGCTCTTATTACCCACCCTTGGGTCCTTCCTGAGTCACTGCCTTATCTGACCAGGTGGCTGTCACACATTTTGTTCATCTTTTTGCCAATGGACTGAAGAATCCTGAAAAGTAAAGATCCCTTTCAATTCACCTTCCTTTGAGCTACCGTTCACCCATCACATTATTCAGTTGTGCCATAGACTGAGCACTTTTCCTTTTAAATCCTTCAGCATCAACAAGGTGATAAATCTATATGTCAATTTTCATCCTCCACCACCCCCAGGTACAGAGGTTAGTTAGTTTGAAATCGCTAATCAAGCATCCACACACCATGGGATTTCAGCCACCTAGAGGATTTCCCAAGAGCTTCAGGGATGCTAGAAATTATTTTTCATCACTGTAATGCATATTGATCAAGGTATGTGGGTTGCCTACAAATATTGTCCAGGCACTTCTGCCAGTGCTTGAACAGACCAACAGAGTCCCTCTCTACTGGAAAACTACAACCGTTTCCAAACTCGACTCCCGGATCCTCCTTCCATGTGTAGTGTTGGTCCACCTCCAATTCAACCCAGTCTTCACAATACAAGACGACATTTCTAAAATCCGAAGCTAACTGATCACTCTCTCTCTTTTAAAGCTCTTTAATGGTCTTTACTGAATGAACAGCAGCTGATGGTTTTTGCTGAGGATTGACCTGCTGCGTGCATCTCTCTCTAGCCTCATCCCTCACCATCCAGTCTTTTACCCCTCCCCCAACCCACACCATCATTTTACTACATGTGCACTTAGCTCACACGGTCAGGTGAGCCACATTTGAGGACTCAAACAAATGCCATTTCTCATCTGCATTTGTGAATGAGAAATAGTGAGTTGTGTCTACACACCACACAAGGCCCCTCATCTAATAAGGAAAAATAATTCTCTCATTGCTAATTGTTCCCTGCAGAGATTTCAACACGTCCATTGGGGATTATATAACTTCCATTTGTAAAAAGTTGGAAAATATGGTGACTAGAAAGAAAGAACTGTTGAGCAGAGGGAAAGGCTAAGGACTGCCTCCGTGTCATCTTCGCATTGTAGAAAGCTTTCTAGCCTGGGGATGCAGAATAAAAAGGCAGTCAGCAGATGAGCTCCAAAGCCATGTGTCTGAGGTCAAGTCCTCCCAAAAGTACTTCCTGTGAGACCGGGGGCAAGGTATTTAATTCCTCACTGACTCAACTTCTGGATCTTTTAAATGATGGCAAAACAGCACTTACATCTGCTAAATTTTGTAAGAATTAAGTAAGTGAATGCTTGCAAAGTACTTAGCATAATGCTTGGTGTGTAGTGAGGACCCGATTTGTTTTGATATTATACGCCTTTAGTATTATACTCCAAATTTACAATCTACAGATCCCCATATTGTTACTTTGTAGTATTATGGACAGAAGGTAATGGAGTGTGGTTGAAACAGCATCGTCCCAGAGACCATGTTTGTAGTCTCAGTTCTGCCATTCACTAACTGTGTGACGTAAGTTGAGTCCCATCCAAATTCTGGTTCTAGATTTTCTCAATGAGAGTGTTACATGAAGCAATGTTATCCAAATTTTAGCAATGAAGCAAGCCCTATATCTAATGATACCCTTTTTAACTCTACACATGTATAAAATAGATTAAAAATTATGCTGTTTAATTGAAGCAAAGGCAGAGTACCACCTCTGCAGCCTTCATTTTCCTCCTAACTATTCCTGCCCAAACCCTCTGAGATACCTATGGGAAACCTAAGGCTCCTAGGTGAGATGAGGAGATTGATTACACGATTTCTACGGGTTTTTCACTTATGCTTGACTTCCCCTTTCAAAATGCTTCCAAAAGTTCTGGTGACCTAGTAATATACAATTAATATTAACTATTAATCTTGCTGTTCATGATGGGCAGGGGACATCCTGAATGGCCACTTTATTCGTGTATCTATCAATAAGTAATTTTGGAGCTCCTACTCTGTGCTCAGATGCTGGGATAGTCCTGTGTCATTGGGAGCATGCTGTCATTCTAACACAAGAATGGTAAACTCTCCCTGTGGCCCAACTGCAGCCATGAGTGGGTGATTGGGTGATGAAACTAACACAGAGGCAGGCATCTGCAGGGACCAACTCCAGTTCTGGGCTTATTCCACAGCCACTGTATTAAATGTTCTAAAGCAAAACCAGTTTCTGACAATTAATTATTTCCTTTTACTAGAATAGTATCTTAAGAGGTTACACTGAGCAGATATCCTGAGTTGTCAACCAACCGGCTTCCTAGGTGACTCAAACTAAGAATAAGTCAACCTTGGGTGCCCAGGAGAGTATAAATAGCCTCTTCCTGAGTGTGTGAGCTGCTTGTATATAGTTGGTTGCTTGTGTGTATCAGGGAACTGAGATGACAAAGGCAAGGATACCTTTGGTAGTTATTAATAGATTGTTAAGAGGGAACAGAAATCCCCTAGGCTATCATGATGGCTGTCAATGGTAAGTTGTAAGAGATTTTTGGAAACAAAGGTAAATCTTTGGGTGTCAGTTTCCAGCCAGCTCCACACACCTGGAGTTTCTTCCTTCACTTGCAACCTTAGAGGATTGGATGATGGTGTATTGAGGAAGTCAATGGTGTTCCCTTACAGGTACTCCCCCAACCAGATGTCACACCATGACTGCTGTCTACTCTTCACCACTTCTATGTTGGTCTTTGCCCTTCTCATTGCTATTCTTTGAAGAACTAGTCCATACAATGGCAGGAGTGGTGAGGGAATTGTCAGTCTGACCCCATGGAGAAAAGGCAGACAGGGTTCTCTCCGAAGTTTACCTTTGGTGCTATGGACTGAATTGTGTCTGCCCCAAAATTTATACGTTGACAACCCCTAATGTGACTTTACAGTTAAGCATCACTTAATGACAGAGATAAACTCTGAGAAATGTGTCCTTACGTGATGTCATTCTTCTTCAAACATCACAGAGTGTATTTATACAAACCCAGTGAGATAGCCTACCACTCACCTAGGCTATATAGTGTGGCCTATTGCTCCTTGGCTACAAACTTATATGACATGTTACTGTACTGAACACAATTGTAGTCAATTATGACATAATGGGAGGTATTTATATATCTAAACATAGAAAAGGTACTGTAAAAATATCTTATTATGACCTTATAGGACCACTATCATATATGTGATCTGTCCTTGACCAAACCATCAATGTATGGCTGGCTGTATTTGGAAATTAAATCTTTAGGAGATAACTAAGGTTAGATGACATCTTAAGAGTGGTGCTCTCATCTGATACGATTAGCGCCCTCCTAAGAAGAGGCACTGGAGAGCCGGCTCTCTCAGTCTCTCCCACACACACATGTACCAGGGAAAGACCACGTGAGGATATTGAAGACAGCTACCCGCAAGCTAAGGAAAGAGCCCCCACCAGAAACCAAACCTTGCCTTCCCAGGCTCCAGAACAGTGAGAAAATAAACATCTATGGGCTAAACCATGTAGTCTGTGGCATTTGTTATGCAAACAAGCAGGCTTTAGGCACTTCTCCCAGGACAGAGACTTCATGCTGGCTGTCAGAATCAACTCCATTCCACTCCATAACTCTTTGGAATCTGTGGCAATGTGTTTGCTCCTTTACAATGTGCCAGATAGAACTTTGAAAGCCTTCCTTAGACCAAGTTTTTGAAAAGGTGGCTTAGCACATGAATGACTCCCAGCGAGGGTTCTCTCTCCATCCCTGCCGCCAGCCTCAGAGCTTGCTCACACTCCTCCACACTGCAGGGGCCAGGCCGGCTGGGTAGAAACATGGCCTGCAGACCAAACAACCCATGTTAAGAAATATATAGTATGCATATGCATAAACAGTCTGGTACAACAGTAATATGTGCTTATTGCAGAAAAATTGAAAACTTCACTTAACACACAAAGAAGAATCACATTTCCCATAATTCTGCTGCTTGGATGCATTGCTTCCTGGCCTTTCATTTGTGTGTGTGTATACAGAATTGGAATCATGTTATATATACTTTTATGTCCTCTTTTATCATTTAGCATCATATATCTTGAATGTTTTATCAAGTCATTAAGTGTTCTCCAAAAAAATTAAAATGTTTGTAGTGGCATTTTTGATGTATGACTCTAACAATGTAAACATGTCAGGGGTAAGGAGAAAGGCACTTGATTTGTTTGGGTTTTCTCTGCATCCCTCCTTAGCAGTGAATGCCAGATACCAAGGTGAAGGCTACCCGGTGACGCCGTGGGATCTTTTCCTTCCAGAGAATTTAGACAACAGTCAAGTACCTTTCCAGCTGGAGTGGTTTCAGCAGGTGTGGAAACAGTGGGTCTGTACAACTTTTTAATAAAAAAACACCAGGTATGCCAGACATTTGGGTCACAGTCAGTCCCTTTAGGTTTCTACTCTTTTCCTCATCCTACTGTCCAGACATGGCCTCAGAGAGACAGTGACAAACAGAGGCAGTTGTCTCTGTCTTGCAGGCTGACACCTAAAATCCTATTTGACCCTTTCCAACTGTTTCCAACTCCTGGGGGCGGAAACTAGCTCAGACAACAGCGGGATGAGGGCACTCACGAGGGACAGCCTGAGAGACACCCTCAGCCCCAGCGCCTGGGCCTTGTTCCTTTTCTCGTCTTTTCATTATAATGGAGACTTTTTTCCAGCATAGAATAAAAGTATAAAAAAAAAAGACAAATACCTTTCTTATACCACCCAACTTCAAAAATAAAAAAAATCAATGACACCCCCTGAGTGGCCCCTCTCATGTCACTGTCCTGAATTTGTTGTTCTTCATGTCACAAAGATTCCCATGCCTTCACTACATGTGTAGATAGTCAAAGGTTTATTTTTGCATTTTTCAACTTTTAGTTACTTGCTATCATATGTTGGCACCCTTCTGCACCTTTCTTATTTCACTCAATATTTTTTAAAATTTGCCTACATTTTAACATATACTTCATAATACATTTACCTATTCTCAGGCTTTATGAGCAGTTAGGACATTTTCACCACCAGAGAGGCACAGCAATGGTATTCTTGTGCAGGAATATTGCACCTGATATTTCTGGGCCTTGCTCACTAAGCTGAGCAGCCTGCGGCAGTAGCTGCCCTGGGCCATGTGTATTTTCCAGATACAGATCTCTCTGTAACTGCTCTGTGGTTACTAACTGTGTGGTACCATCCTGGAGAGAGCAGATAGGAAACAGCTATAGAGGAATGGATGAGTCGGACGCAGAACAACTTGGCAGGTGGAAACATGTATAGGAAAACCCCCTGCTAAAAAGCAGAATAGGGAAAGAAATTCCAGAGGAAACTGCGCCCCTGACCTCACCCATGACAATTGCCCAAACTCGGCTCCTAGAGGGGCACTCGGTCCCAGAGGTGATCTAATGTCATATACTCAGATATTTATTGATTGAAAAGGGGTTAAGTTTGGCTCTTGGTCTTTTTGATAATTAAAGAAAAAAAGGCCTTGGATGTTAAAGTTCTTCTGAAATACTTAACTAATTGCCTAGATTAGGAGCAATCTTTGTTCCCACCCCTGCCTCAAGTTCTTTTAAATAGCTCTCTTTTTTTTTTTTCTTGCAGTTTTTAGCTGGGGCGGGGTTTGAACCGACCACCTCCGGGTATATGGGGGCGGTGCCCTACTCCTTGAGCCACAGGCGCCACCCTAAATAGCTCTTTTTTAAGAGAATGATCTTAGAGACTTCATGCAACACTGTCAAGTAGTATTTATTCATTTGAAGTTCTACCCTTTTCTGTTTTTAAGACTCTCAGAAAAAGCTTAACATTTATCTTTCCTATTGCTCTGCTTTAGCAAGTGCTAATATTTTGGCCCTGAATTTTTCTTTTTAACAAAACTGAAATTAACACTGCTCTTTTGACCTAACTCCAAAAGCTCCTCCTTTACATAATGGTCTTCACCACTATGAGAAGCAAGCTTTTTAGTCTACCATCACTCACAGAAAATGAAATTCTCTAAATCTCAGTGAGACAATGTCTGCCTTTTGCCTTCTTAACTAAAAGAGTGAAGGATTTAGACACAAAGAAAACAGGTAGCTGAAGTCTGGGCTTTTTTCCTTCCCAGAATGTGCTTCCTCCAAATTAGGTCAGACTGTGTGGCAAATCTTAACAATTCTCTTTAATTCTTCCACTAGCTACACTTGGGGGCTTGGAGAAAGGAGGATTCATCTAATTAATTAAAGAAAAATTACACTAAGGATCTTGCACCCCCACTTACAATGAGTTCATCAACACGAAAATTATTATCAAAAAGATTACTGGTGGTGAGGCAATTATTATATAGGGAAAGCCTCAGTAGCCTGCCATGCTCAACCACAAACATTCCAGCTTCCTCCTGGTGCCTGAGGAGGAGGCTGCAGCAGCTCCTGGAGAGGCCGAGACTATCCTGCAAGGTGAGAAACCTGGAGTGAACTTCACCACTCTGACATTGACATCCCTCCCAGGGAAGTCCAGGATTCGGCTTTTCAAACCGAGAACTCCAGAGAAACTTGCTAGAAGGTGCAAGTTTTGATGGAGGTTGTGTGTTAGTGATGCAAACACGCTGGAAGCTTTTATATTCAAAGTCTGTGTGGACATATTGTTTCTGGATCCAAATCCTTTTATTTTCTTTGGTCTCTTAACTTCTTTCTTAACCACAGAGCATACAGTTGTCTCTAAAAGCAACCTTGCCAGGAAGTAAACAGTACGATTTTGTCACTTAATCAAAATGTTGCAGTTTGATGTTTTTTATCATATATTTGTGACTCCAAAACCTTTTAAACTTCTTTTCTAAATCATCTCAGTCCAGAAAAATCTGCTTGCCTTGAAGGGATTTTTAAAAGATCTCTAGCTTATTGTCTTAGCATATCTGAGTCTCTGCAAGAAATTATTCCAGAAAGATGATTCTTCATTAAGCTATCCAGAGACAAAATTGTCCCAGTGTTACCCCCAATTAACCAATACAGGGCAACACAGTTGTCCTCAACAAATTCTTTTTTCTACGGTTCTGAAAAATAGAGACCTGGTTTTTGTTGTTGTTGTTGTTTTTTATTTTTTTTTTTAGTTCTCACTGGGCAGGAAATATTTTTCTATTGTATTTTATCTTAACTGTATTCATCAGCTATTATAAAAAATATGCTTCATAAGAAACAATCCCAAAACTCAACAGCACAGCAAACATATTCATTTCTTGCGCAGGCATTTGTGGGTTGTTAGGGATTTGACCGATCTAGGTTGACCTCAGAGCTAGACTGGCATTTGAGCTGTGGGTTGGGACAAGGTCTATACTGTTTTCTCTTCATTCTCAGATTAGCAGCTTCCTGAGTCCTAGTCTTCCTGTGGTGAAAAGTACGAGCAAAAAGAACAAGCCAAACCCCACTGATAGATTTAATGCTTGCTTCAAACCCACTAACATTCCCTTGGCCAAACCCAATATCAATGGAGCCAAAAATTAAAATCTCTCTTGGTAGGAACCACAAGCTCACATGACAGAGAGTGTGGATTGGAGAGCAGGTGGGGCAATAATGTCATCTGTCACCCTAATCTTTTCTGTTTTAAACTAAAGCAGTAGTTCATACAACCCTTCTTAGAACTTTAGAAGACCCCCACAGAAACTCTGATAAAGATTCCCCTTCACTGGATAACCCTGGGCGGATTATTTATGTTTCCCAGGCCCCAGTTCCCTGAATCTGTAAAATTAGAAAAACAAATCCATTTTACAGGACTGCTGACTACATGAGATAGTATACATCTAGAGCTTGGTATAGCGCATTGTACATACTAAAATGTGCTCACTAAATAGTAGCTGTTATTAATGGCTATTTGGTAGATACTTGCTGAAAATTTACTACATGGCAGGCAATTTTCTAGCCCATAGTGATATAAAGATAAAAGACATAGTCCCTGAAACAGATCACTAGGGGTCCATGGAGAGGGGCATCTAACTCAGCCTGAAGCATCAGGAAAGGTCCCCTTGTAGAGATGACACATGAAGAGTCTTGGAAAATGAATGGAAATTTGCCAGATAGGTGTGGATGGGGATGCTGGGAAGGCATTCCTGGGAGAGAGACAGTCAGAAAGAATCTGGTGTGCTCAGAGGACCAAGTCAATCAGTGAGCAAGATAAGCTGCAGAGGCATGGTTGGGACAGGGGACAGCTAAGGAGTTGGATTATATCCCAAAGGCTGTTAGCCATCTAATACTGTTCAAATTGGAACTGTTCATCTAATGGCATAACTCTGATCTATATTAAAACTACATGGCTTCATTTAAATTCCTTTGACCTGGTACACAATGATGTCTGGAGTCTGCTGGAAATGAGATCTTCAGTCACACCTGCTGGGAGGGAAAGAGGACCTTGGCTGCACTTTCTAACCCATGCAACTCCATGAAGGTTTAATGGGCCATCTTTCTGTGCCCAGCCCCTTGGTGGCACTTGGGATGGAGGGTTGAGCTGGAGCAAAAAGTGCAAACAGACATGATCTCTGCTCTTGGAATTTCCAACCTTAAGGCCAAGGTATGTCCCATAGAAGGGCTGCAGCTGTGATAGGTGTCCTGTCCCTCCACATCCCCATCCTGGGCTGCTTCCTGGGTCAGTAAGCAGGGTGCACCTGGCTGAGCAGAAGAGGCTTTCCCCGGTGCCCTGCAGAGCTGAGCCTCCCTCCCCTCCTCCATCCCACTGATTTTTCTGATGAAAAATGGTGGCGCCAACAGGGGAAGGTAGACAGCAAAGAGAGGATTGGACTCAACACGCTCACCTTTCCTGCAGGGGAGACATTAAACAGCTGTGAGCCTAGCTCTGCAGCTCACGAACACTGAAGAGAGGGATTTTAAAAGCCAGTTCTAGGAATGAATTAGTAATGAGTTTCTGTTGAATTTTTTAAAATTGTACTTGTCACATGATTCAGTGATCATTACTCCTTTTTCATGAATCCTCAAGGTTTAGCTTTGTAATTTTCAAGAAATTCAGAGTTTCAGGAAAGATTCTGTGTGTTCAAGAATCGGGTTCCCTTTCTAACGTGTGTATTAGCAGCTCGCCCTCTTAGGGTGCTGCAGCCTACTGAGGACCCCATGAGGGGCAGCATTCTCCCTGATTCCCCTCTGCAGATGCTCCTACCCCTCAGGCCTCCACATGTTCTGCTTCTAGATGAGGTCACACAGTTTTTTCTTTTGCAGCTCCTAGAGGCTGCCTGGAGGAGCCTTTGGCCCCTTCCATCTTCAAGAAAAAATGCTGAGAGCCTGGGCCTCTGAGCGAATGTACCTCTAATCTCCTCTTTTGAATACTGGGTGCCATTTCATCTCTCCCCAAAAATATTGGGAGCCAAATATCTGAGATCCCTTCTCAGACCTCCCTGATAGCCCAGCTCAGAGCCTGTAGGTGGGACCCACCTTTGTTTGTTGATATTGGTGATGATGGTGGAAACCCCACTAAGAAGGATCCTCGTCTTATCCTGGGGCAAGCAGAACCCAATTTTCTGCCGCATCTGTAACAACTCCTCATAAACTTGTTGGTTGAAAACAACCCAAATTGACTATCTTATACTTCTGAAAGTCAGGAGTCTGCCACGGATCTCAGAAGACTAATATCAAGGCATCAAGTGAGGCTGTATTTCTTCCAGCGGCCCCAGCAGAGAATCTCTTTTTATGCTTTTTGCAGCTCCTAGAGGCTGCCTGGAGGAGCCTTTGGCCCCTTCCATCTTCAAGCCAGCAGTGGCTGGCCGAGTCTTTCTCACATTGTATCAGCCTGACACTGACTCTTCTGCCTTCCTCTTCCACATTTAAAGAACTTATGGTCACACTGGGTCCCCAGGATAATCCAGGGTCACCACATTTTTTCATGTTCGCTCATTAACCACTTAATTCCATCTGCTCCCTAAATTTCTCCTTGCCAAGTAACATTATATATTCTCAGCTTCCTGGGGCCAGAACAGAGACACATACAGGGAACTATAATCATGGTGAAGGAGATGTATAAAAGCAAAAAGCAAACAAATACCCGAAACATTTCCAACCAGGCACAGTGGCTCATTCCTGTAATTCTAGCACTTTGGGAGGCCAAGGTGGGAGGATCACTTGAGGACAGGAGTTTGAGACCAACCTGGGCAACATAGCAAGGCCCTATCTCGACAAAATATTAAAAAATTAGCCAGGTGTGGTGGATCATCCCTGTAACCACAGCTACTTGGGAGGTTGAGTGGGAAGGTCATTTAAACTCAATACTCAGAAGTTGCAGGGAGCTATGACCATGCCACTGCACGCTAGCCCAGGTGGCAGAAGGAGTCTCTATTTCTAAAAAAAGAAGAAATGAAAAAGAAAGAAAAAAAGGGAGATAAAAACACGTCCCAAGCTTGTTTAGTGGGACAGACGCAAGCAGAGAGCACCACTGGGTGGAATGCTCCCAGACGGGACGAGAAGAGGAAATACTTTTAAAGAGACATTGCCATTCCTTCATTCAGCTTCTTCTGTCTTCTCAGTACGCCAACTTGCCAAAAAGGCTGGGGCCTCTCCTTTGCCTATGGCTGAGGCTTTTCTGTTCTTGAAAGAGTGGGGAGGACCGAACAGCCAGGAGAGAAAGCCCGCCTTTCTTCCAACTGCCAGGGACCTGTCATTGCAGCCCGTTCTGCAGAGGTTTTCTTCATCTGTTCCACTAGGGTGAGGCCTGTAATTAGTAGCACACTTGGGCTTCTACTGTTGCACTGTTATTATTCTGGTTGTGGTTGTTTTAAGTATGATGTATGCCTCCTTTATTTAAATCAAGACTTCCTCGAGAATGTTTCACATTTCGGTTGCTGAGAGAGTTCCTGCGCTGAGTAGCCACTCAAATGGATCTGGTGAGGCTGTTAAGGAATCTCTGGTGGATATTTGGAATCCTTGAGTGGCCTTTAATCTGCTAGCTTACATATACCTCTTGGGAAGGAGTCACAGTAAGCAGGAAAACACTGTATCATCAATTCTGAAAGTCTTCTAAAAGCCGCTTGTCTTCTTTTTTGTGTGTGAAACAAAGTCTCACTCCATTGCCCAGGCTAGAGTGCTGTGGCATCATAGCTTACAGCAACCTCAACTCCTGGGTTCAAGCAATCCATCCACCTTATTCTCCCAGAGTACTAGGATTGTAGGCCTGAGCCACCACACCCGGCCTCTGCTGGTCTTCATAATTCAGGACAATATGGGAGCCTTGCTGGTTGGCTGGAGCAGAGGGGAAGTTGAGATCTCAAGTTGAGTGTGGGTAAGTCTATTTTGTCCTCAAAGAGAAAAAACAAATGCTAGTAGTGGTAAACAAACAGAGGAACAAGCAGGCTCTAACATTCAGGGCAGAAAGGAGGATGTCGCTGCCTGGGTGTCTAGTTTGTAGTTGATGGAAGAGTTAACAGGTTTTTTAAAGAGCAAGGATCCCACATCAGAAGCTGGTTCAAGCTCTGGCTCTTCTCTCACTGTGTATAGACAAGTCATTCTTGCATCCTCAGTTTTCTTGTCTATAAAATAAAATAAATTAATACGCCTATTTCACTGTTTTTGTTGTTGTTTTTTTGAAGAATCATATGAGATAATACAGGAGACAGAATCTTTGAACACTGTGAGTGCTGGAATAGATGGATACATTCATTCTCTCAGCTCCATGTGCACGTCTGCTGTGCACCACACAGGCTTCCGGGACCTGGGATACCGGGCAGGACGAGGGCAGGTTCCCACACGCTGTGGGGCTCATACTTAAGGGCACGGAGAGAAAACACAAATGAGCAAACAAGGGATTTTGAGATGTAGCGCTATGAAGGGTGGCACGCGGAGATGTGACAGTGAGTGATAGGCGGGGTAACCCTGAGCCAGGGAGGTCGGTAAGTTGGCCTGCTCAAGGAGTTCCTGCAGAGAATGAAGGGCACTGAGGCCATGGAACTCCTCCGGGCTTACCACGTGCCAGAGCCATGGCAGCCTCTGGGAGGAGGGTTGGTAGAGGCCTGAGCTGCTTTCTCCTCTTTCAGGGGAAGCTCCTCCCCGTGGCCTTTTTCCTGTCATGAGGCTTTTCTGTGGCAGGTGGCACCAAGTAAGGCCAAGGAGGTTGTGGGCCAGTGTAGTAGGAGCTCAGAGGTGGTGATGGGAAGACTGGCCAGGTCCGTGCCTTCCTTGCACGCTGCCTCTGCAGCTGGGCTCAGCTGTTTGTTTGGACTGAAGAGTGTTGGGGGTTTTTTCCCTCTGCTTACACTGCAAAGCAGTGCATCTGTGAGTGTTTAAGTGTGAAGTAGTATGTCTGTAAAATGGAAGGAGTCAACTTTTATAAAAATGTATAAACTTGGTTTTCCTAAGCTCTCCCTGTACTTCTAAATGCGATGAGAACAAAACAGCTTCTCAGACTCACCCTTAATTTCAAAGAAAAACTGGAGGCTGGGCTCCCATAGCTCAGTGGTTAGGGTGCCAGCCACATGGTCTGGGGCTGGTGGGTTTGAGCCTGGCCCAGGCCAGCTAAACAAACAACAACCACCCTCCACCACCACCACCACCCACACACACACACGAAATAAAACTGGAGCCACTCGGGAGGCAAGAGGGCCTGGGTGTGCCAAGCTGTGGAAAGCTAGTCCAAGAGAGGGTCTCCTGAACTCCTGTTGTTGCTAAACCAAAAGGGGCTCACCCACCTGTCACTGCAGGCAGATACAGAGATGGGGGAGGGGGGAGTCTAAGAAGCTTCCAGGACAGAAAAGCCAGCAAACTGGAAAACAGCAAGAGTAGTCTCACATCTTTTCTGCCCTTTCATTTCCAAAACCAGTTTTACACATAAAAGTTCAAAGCAAAAGCCATACTAACCCTTATCTTAAACAATAAACAACAATCAGTATAACCCATGACCCCATTGCAACATTTCCAATTCAAAAGTTAATCTCCGAAATCAATCATCCCAAACTACTAAAGATACACATCTTTATGTTGGAGCTAAATTTACAAAACAACAAAGAATGGAAACTATGAGGTGAAGGTCACAGAGGACCTAAATGTAGGACCTAAACTGACCAGGTCGGCTGCGTCCTGGCCCCAGCCTCCATCTTATTCTCACTACATGGACTGTCACTATCCCATATGCTCGGGAGGTGACTGTGAGGCTCCCAGCCTAAATCCAGGTCACTCCCAGGCCACCTAGTGATAGAGGTAATAGCCATCCCTTATTAAGGAGATACGTAAATGGTTTATGAAACTAGTGTATGATGCCCCATGATCATATCGATGTGCACAGCTATGATTTAATAAAGAAAGAAAGAAAGAAAGAAAGAAAGAAAGAAAGAAAGAAAGAAAGAAAGAAAGAAAGAAAGAAAGAAAGAAAGAAAGAAAGAAAGAAAGAACTTAGGTTAAGCACGTTCTACACATCTCCAATTCTCCTAACACCGACAGGCTGGTGCTCCTGCAATGGTCTTAGAGAGTAGTAGGCATGTGGGGTGTCGGGCAGCTGCCAAGTTCCTCTGTTCTTGGAGTGCTTTTGGTCAAAACATGACCAGACACCCCAAAGTAAGGCAAGCATGAGACAAAGCTTATTGAGGAAGGGAAAAAGAGGCTTACAGAGCAAGATACATTCCCCATACACAGTGAACAGGCCCCCATTGTGGCAACAAGGAAAATGCTTTGTGTATGGCCTGCAGTCTTCTTTTACACTGCCTGGATTGGGCCCACCTCGTGGTTTCAGACATCATCAATCATCAGTCTTACTGCCCGTGTGGACCTCCCATGATTCTGAGCGCCAGTTGGCAGGTGGGGACTCCAATGTAGATTTAAGTTAATGATGTGGTCATTCATCTTAAAGCTATCCGAGGTCACTTTCCAGATGGTGCGGTGCCTATAAGGCGCGACCCCACGGGCCTGAGAGTCTTCAGCACCCTTTTGGAGTTGGCAGGCTAAGTTCTGATCTGTAGATTAGTTGGGCTGTCTCTCTCCTCAGGTGTGAGCAATCACTTGGGACCCAATTAAGGTGGGTGGTACTGAAACGGGGGACGGGCCACCCATGTCCTTTTTCCCTAGGAGAGCTGGATTTGTAACTAACTATCTAACAGGCAGGGAGGGAAACAAAAAGAAAATCTGTACCATCCTCAGAGGAAACCTTGATTTGAATGAAGTTATGTGACTTGACTAAAGACACAAGCTCCCCACTAGCAGGGCCAGACTGCCAACACAGGTGTGTCTGATCCTAGAGCAAGGATCACCCATAACTCTGCTCTCAGGTCTCCATTTCCTCCCTACAAGGCACCAGAATCCTCCTGCTGCTGGTCTCACACACCCACTAAAGATCAGCAGGAAGACCCAGTTTCCTAAAAAGTGTCTGTATTCCGGTTCCTCCCCCCTGTGCATTGGTACGGTCTTAGCAAGATGGAAGACCAGGGCAGAAATCTATTCTGATCTTTCCTCTCTCCCTAATCATCTACCTAACCCAAAGGTAGATTAGTGGTAACTTGGAGCAGAGGGAATGGGGGAGAATGGGATGTGACCACTAATGGGTGGAGGGTTTGGGTGGGGCTACAGAAAATATTCTCTAATTAGCTAGTGGCAGTGATTATTGTACAGCACCCTAAGTTGGTGAGTTGTATATGTCAATTATAGCCCAATAAACTTGGTAAAGGGGAAGAACCCCTGCCCTGACTGATTTCTCCTCTTTTCCTGGCTGTTAATCTGTGTTGAATTTTAAGTATATCTATAAATTTCTTAGTACTTTTCTATTGAAGAGATGAAGGTTAATAACCCTCGCTGAACTCAGTGACTATGCATGTGCCAAAAGTGAGAAAGCATAACATCCAGACATTGGTTATAAAAGGCATTACAAGGCCGGTGCAGTGGCTCACGCCTGTAATCCCAGCACTCTGGGAGGCTGAGGTGGGCGGATTGGTTTAGCTCAGAAATTCAAGACCAGCCTAAGAAAGAGTGAGACCCCATCTCTAAAAAACAACCAGGCGTTATGGTGGGCTTCTGTAGTCCCAGCTACTTGGGAGGCTGAGACAAGAAGATTGCTTCATCCCAGAAGTTTGAAGTTGTATGAGCTATGATGATGCCACGGGACTCTGTTTAAAAAAAAAAAAGAAAGAAAGAAAGAAAGAAAGAAAAGAAAAGAAAAAGGAGTTGCAGCATCCTCCCTACCCCTCTTGGATCACTCAGTCCTGAAGGAAGCCAGCAGTCATGTTGTGAGGACACTCAGCCCCTTGGAGAGGGCATGTGTGGTGAGAAACTCAGGCCTCCTGCAAAAAAACTACCTGAGTGGGCCTTCCTGGAAGCAGACCCTCCAGCCACAATCAAACCTTCACATGACTGCAGCCCTGGAGAGGCCCTGAGCTAGAAATGCTAAACAAATGCTTCCAAATTGTTGACCCACAGAAACCATAAGATAATAATTGCTTATTATCTTAAGCCACCAAATTCTGGGATAATTGCTCATGCAGCATCAGCCAACATCAGACATAGGAGAATACATTATTAGATAACAATCCATTCAATTACATTAGCTAACAGCTAGTCTGTGCTAAAGTTTAGACGAACGCTGGTGGGTAATGCTTTATCCTTCCAAAATAACACTTTCTATTTTAACAGAGGAACCCTGGAGACACAGTGCCCTGATTCAAAAGCACTGTGACAACGGTGAGCATTTCAGGCTTGGTGGCAGGCCTCTGGGGAGGTTATTTTTGGTTCAGGGTTGGGAAGTTTCTGTGACTTTCTAAGCACACCATGTAGCCAGCTGCCCGTTCTCCCTATGAGTGTGCCTGCTCATTCCTCAGGTGGCCCAGAGACACAATTCCTGTCAGAGGCAATGTAAGCAGGGACTCAATAGTGTCACCACTGTCCAACTGACAGGCAAATGCTCCTTTCTCCCCAGCGCTCTCTCTCATTCCTTTCTTTTCATGGCACCTGTTCCTTTTACTGTGTCTGTTCTCCACAAACAAAGGTCAGTCCTTCTCCCCTTCTCTCCTCCACAGCAGAGGGCTTTCCATTCTGAGTAAACTAGGTTTTTGCCATCTGCTGACTTTCTCTCTTTTTTATTCCTTCTGTCTCCTTTGACATTTGTTATTGCTACAGCTGTTTGGAAATCCTGGAATTCTGCTAAGAATTTAGCAAAAGCTGGGAATTGGCTCAAGAGTGCTAGAATCTGCAGCAATTACTTCAAAGCATTTTTATCCATGGGTGAAACAAAGATGTGTGCATGCGCGCGTGTGTGTGCACACAGAGCACACCACCATCACCATAAAAAAGAGGTGGGTGCAATGGCTAACCAGGGTCCGCCTGACCACCCACAGGCCTGGGCCAGAGATTAGTCTCCTTCCCCGTCTCAGAGGGGACTCCTCCCAGTGGGCTGAGGTTACTAATAGGTAACAGAAACCAAAGCCATTTATGAAAGATTAATAATAGTTTCTCAAGCACATATCTCCTTTTCTATTATCTTAACCTTCAGGTATTTCATTTCTCTGTCCACTTTGCGTATAAGAATTTCTGATGTTGGCTAACAATGTAAACAATTGCTTTGTAGTCCTCGTTACCACCTCCAAGTTCTGGGTTTTATGGCTTGATTGTGTGTCTCTTTCAGAGACCATGAGCCACATTGTAACCCCAGGATTCTCAAATCTGGGGGTGTCAGAGCACTGGAGGTACCTTCCAAAGGCATCTGGGTATTTCGTGGTTTTGAAGGAGGTTCAGCAATACTTAGCACTGGGGGCTAACACATAAGCTGAGGGAGTTCAGAGTTCAGCTTTAACCCAACTACATTCTTTTTTTTAGAACCCTGTGTCTTTATGAAGCTGAGCTTTTGGTGGTTTCTGTGATTAAAAAAAAAAAAAAAAAAAAAAAGGAAGTGTCACCCAAAGTTCACCGTGGAGCAGAAAATGAGAGTGGCAGTGTCCAATCTGATTTCAAAGTATGAGAAATTGTGCAGCACCCAATACATGTCCACATAGGTAAGCAATTATGATTACTTAAGAAAGGAATAATGGGCTGTAAGCAGTGGCTCCTGCCTATAATTACAAAACCTGGGAAGCCAGACAGGGGGAGCCCTTGAGCTCAAGACCAGCCTGAACAAAAGCAAGACCCTGTCTCTACTAAAAATAGAAAAGTTAGCCAGTTTTTGTGATGGATGCCTACAGTCCCAGCTACTCAGGAGGCTGAGGCAGAAGGATCGCTTGAGCCCAGGAGTTTGAGGTTGCTGTGAGCTAGGCTGACACCACACACTCTAGTGTAGGCAACAGAGTAAGACTTTGTCTCAAAAAAAAAAAAAAAAGGGAAGAATGGAATAATGTTAGTTTTTATTTCAATTTATGTATATTTTTCCAAAAGGCTATAATTGTCAGGACATAAATACCTACTAAGCTGTTTAGGCCCAAGAACTCAATAAATGCAAGTACAGGGTTTTTCTTTTGGCCTCAAAGCCACACTAAGAGAGCAGTGAACTGACAAAGTTTGGGAACCTCTGTTGTGTCCTGTGTGACCTGGCCCCATTCCCTCTGTCTCCAACACTCTCCTGCCCCCTCATTCTATACCCTTCCACAGTGCCCTGGGTCACCAGGTACTGAAAGGGGGATGCATGTGTTACTAGAAGCTGTCCCCAGGTCATGGTGAACCCCACCTCTCGGCTCCATAGTCAGTGTGACAAGTTTCTGCCTCCTCTCTCCAGCTGCCTATTACCACTCACCACATTCTCATCTTAGCTCTAGAGACCAGATAGGGAATGCAATTGGTGCAAGTGATCCGTGAAGTCTGTTTGCACAAGGATTTTCCAGGAGCCGACATCCAGCTGTGATGGACTCAGGGTCTGCTTCTTGTGCAGCCAGCTCAGGTTTGGAAAGGAGGCTCAGAGAGCGTGAGCAGGAAGACCCACTAGCAGGCAGTCCCTGTGGGAGAGCCAGGGCACAGCAGACGTCCTGAGAACTTGCCTCTCCGCCCACGTGGTCCTTACCGCTGCAGAGTACCATTAGCTGTGTCTTCAGCAGCACTGCTGTCCCACGTCAGGATTCTCACTATCGACCTGGAATGCGCAGACTTGCAGCTATGGAGCCACCCACGTGGCTCATTACTAAACATACTAACAACACGGCGATGGTTTCCTTCTGCAAGTCTCTTTCTCTTGGGTGCTTAGTTGAATTGCCTGGGAATGTGAACACAAATATTTTTTTATTACCTGAAGGGAAGACAGGGACCAGTTCACTTTCTAAGATACTGTCTCACACCAAGAATCTAGAATTCTCCAGTGACTTATGAACTTAGAGTTTCCAGACCACTGAATCAGGATCTATGTGCAAGATAAATGAATCAATGAGGTGGAAAAAGAGAACTTCTTAATTTGAGCAATGAAACCCATTACATATAGGAAAACTCTTTTAATTGGTATATCCAAATAATTGAAGACTTTTGTCCTTGAACTAAATTGGTAGGTATTTTGCATGTGCATAGACCAAACCTGAATCTTTAATGAAACCCTCCTGGGGCCAGACTCATTCCCAAGGCTGACTTTGAACCCAGAGATGAATTTTTTCCTGCCTCTCCCATGAATCAGTGGTGTCAAACACACCACGGCCTCTGCCACTGGGTTCTTTGATGTTTTGGGTGTTTTATTTCCAAATTCCATTTCACCTAACCTGCTTCTATCTCCTAGATCGTCTTTTTTCTTCTGCAGCTTTTAAGCCCTGTTGCAACTGGCTTGTTTGCCTTAATTTATACACATATTCCAGCCTTGTCCAAAAAATAAATAACTCTCCTTGGACCCTGTGTGGTGTCCTAGCTCCCACTGCATCCCTCCCACCTAAGCTTCAGGAAGGAGTGGTCTGTACCCAGAGCTTCCATTCACCCAACCTCACATCTCCAGTCTAAGACAGGGCAGCTTCTATCCCTTGAACACTGCTGACCTTACCTTTGCCAGTGTTACCAGAGCCTCCCAATATCCCTTCTTCAGGCCTGGCATTCCTGCCCTATCCAGGGCATCTAACCTCAATGATCCTTCCTTCCTCTCTGGAACCTGCAGTTTTCTAACTTCAGCAAGCATTGAACTCACCTGGAAGTGCTTATTCAAACAAAGGTTGCTGGGCTCCACCTGGGAGTTTCTCAGTCAGTAGGGCTGGGTTAGAGCACGAGGATGTGCATTGCTCACACGTTCCCCCGAGGATGCCGCTGCTGCTGGTGATTTCTCACCGTAAACATTTGGTAATGCCTTGAGTAGTTGTTGATTGTCACAGTTGGGGAGTGGGGAGGGAAGATGCCACTAGAACCTGGTGATTAAGGATCAGGGATGCTCTAGACATTCTACAGTGCACGAGACAGCTCCATCCCCAGTGAAGGATTATCTGACCCAAAGTGTCAGTGATGCAGAGGTTGAGAAACCCTGCCCTAAACACTCCTCCCTTGGCCAGCAAGTGTCTGCTACCTTCTTCCTCTCTCCTGTCTACTCCGTCCTCATGACCTTACAGCTCCACCTCTTCATCTGCCTCATCTGTCCTCACTTCTTCATTTCTGCCCTCCCTCCTTGGATCAGACGTCATCACCTCCCATACAGATCACTTACTGCAATAGCTTCTTAGCAGACTTTTTATGCATGAGAAGGTCATCTTTCCCAATAGGCATATGATCTCAGAGTTTGTGGCTCCCAAGTGAAAAGCCATAGATGCTTCCTTTCCCAGCCCAGAGTCTGTATGTGGTCCAGGCCCTGGGACCCAGGAGTCCCTTGTGAGCTGATCCTTGCTGGCCATGTTAGTCTTATCTGCCCCATTATCTTCCCTGTACTCTACATACATTTCTGCCCCCCAAAGCTGCTTACTACTGTCCCACGGACACCTGCTGTCTTCTGTCTAGGCACATGTTGTGCCCCCTTCATCCCCCATCTAGAAAGACTTTCCTCCATCTTCCCAGTTAATTGTTTTCCCAATCTTCAAGGCTCAGCCCAAGAACCCTCTCCCAGGAGCTCCTCCCAACCCTCTTTGCCTGCTGAGTTAGCGCCATCTGTGGGTCCCTGGCACCCTGTGCTTACGTCAGAGCTCATAACTAACACTCATCACACCTGAGGACCAAGACAGCCAGGTGTTAACACTGTGACTCAGCTGAACTTTCAGCACGAGAAGCCCAGTTCTAATGCTTATTATGTGAACTTGAATAATCTACTGTCTGCACCTTCGTTTCTTGGTCAGTAGAATGAGGTTGATATGGTGCCCACCTCATCAGGTTGTGGGGATCAAATGCCTGTACACAGGAAGCACTTAGAACAGGGCTTGGCGATTAATAATAAATAATTTAGTAGTGTTGGCCATTAATATTGTTAATGTCTTGTCTGTTTACCTCACTTGGTCCTAAGTTTTGTGAGGATAGAAATATGTTTTTGGTTTCTGTACTCCCTTAGTTCACAGTAGGCACTCAATAAATATAAATTAGACTTGTAGATTCCCTGATGACAGAATCTCTGAAAGATTGACATATTTCTTTTCTTTCCTCCCTCTCTCCTTTCCTTCTTTTCTTTTCCTCCTTTTTTCCTGTCTGTCCAGCTCTATTTATTCATTCCACAAACGTTTACTGAGCACTTTATATGGGTCATCATCATTCACACCCTTGGTTTCTGGGAGCATAACGTAGTGCCTAGAGCATTGACTCGAAAGTTGAGAAAACTTGGGTCCTGGCCAACCTCTTGGAGGCATTCCACACCCTCGGTCATCATACTGTTGTGAAGCTATCATGAGATAATGAATTCATGGAAAGTATTGAACAATCATCAAATATAAAAGATTTACTTTGCTAATCCATCCTTACTTTGTTTTCATGATGCTGGAAAAACGGGTACTACTGTGACCTATGATTATTTGCATACTGTTCTTCACAGAGAATTGGAGAAAATGTTAGGTGAGAAACAATTATGCCAAGTCTGTGAGAAGCTAAAAAGCGTAGGGAATCATTTCCTCGTACCGAGTCCTGCAGTTAGCAATCCGCAGTTTCCAAGGCATGTTTCAAACAACACCATCCAGGTGTTGACCTGGGAGGGTGTCTATAGTGTACTACTGGAAACTCCCAGGTTAAACAAATCTAAAGGCAGTTCTTCATGGGAGGACGTTTCAGAGTCTCTGATAAGCTAGCACACACCATAAATTGTTAACAGAGGATCTCAGAGGCACCTAGGGTACAGATTTTCCCAAAGCTATTGACTTCAGAACTCTTTCCCTAAAGTGTCTTGGTAAACAAGTGTTCCATGGTTCATAGTTTAGAAACACACAGTGGAAAACATGGTTACAGGCCATCTCTCTTACCTACAGACATTGACAGTGAGGTCCAGAGAAACAGAACAACTTTCTCCAAATGACACAGTCAATGGAGAAAGGGCTTTTTCAAAAAAGCCACACTAATACCATCTTCTTCCATACTCAGAAAATAGACGCTTGAGGCCTCTGATCTAGTTCCAAAATGGTTTTCCACTTCAAATTCCAGAATCCCAAGAAAATTCAAAATAAATTTATAAAGAAAATACATGAAAGTGGATTTTATCTTCTTTCCACTCAGATACTGGAGTTCCTCTCTGCTATGAAGTTCTAAATCCAACCCATTCTTTGAGACCCTGCTGTTACTGCCTACCATGTAAAAGGAGCTCAAACAAGGCTTGTTGAGCAGTGATTCTCCCACGACACCTCCTGTCTGTGGGGAGTCATCTCCCTGCCCCACTTCCCCATCACACGTTGTCTGCACTGTTCAATGGTAGTTTCCAAAACCTTCCTTGCAATGGTTTATACACATACACATTCTCTTTCCAGCACAAGATTATAAAAATCCTGGGATAAAGGGTCTATATCCAATTCAGTCTTATAAATTGGTATCAAAAGTTGGCAAAAACAGACCACTCTCTCAGAGAGCTCTGGGATAATTCGAAGAAATCCAATATTCATCTTATAGGGATCCCGAAAGTGACGAAGTGGCTTCACAAGGCACAGAGTCTCTTCTCCATGAGATTATGAAGGAGAACTTTCCAGATATGCCAAGAGATTCTGAAATTCAGATAGCAGACAGTTTCAGAACTCCAGCACGACTCAACCTGAATAAGA
>CAUYPK010103105.1:0-15291 GCA_963574355.1 Loris lydekkerianus
ATATTTGGGAATTTATCTAACAAAGGACATGAAAGATCTCTATAAAGAGAACTATGAAACTCTAAGAAAAGAAATAGCTGAAAATGTTAACAAATGGAAAAACATACCATGCTCATGGCTGGGAAGAATCAACATCATTAAAATGTCCATACTACCCAAAGCAATACAAAATTTCAATGCAATCCCCATTAAAGCTCCACTATCATACTTTAATGATCTCAAGAAAATAATACTTGGTTTTATATGTAATCAGAAAAAACCTCGAATAGCCAAGACATTACTCAGAAATAAAAACAAATCAGGAGGAATCACACTACCAGACCTCAAACTATACTACAATCACTACAAACTAGTGATCAAAACAGCATGATATTGGCACAAAAATAGAGAAGTAGATGTCTGGAACAGAATAGAAAACCAAGAGATGAATCCAGCTACTTACTGTTATTTAATTTTTGACAAGCCAATTAAAAACATCCAATGGGGAAAAGATTCCCTATTTAACAAATGGTGCTGGGTGAATTGGCTGGCAACCTGCAGAAGACTGAAACTGGACCCACACCTTTCACCACTAACTAAGATAGACTCTCACTGGATTAAATATTTAAACCTAAGACATGAAACTATAAAAATACTAGAGGAAAGTGCAGGGAAAACCCTTGAAGAAATCGGTTTCTAGAAAGATATATGGAGAACACTTAGAGATCTAAAAATAGAACTACCATTCAATCCTGTAATTCCTCTACTGGGCATATACCCAGAAGACCAAAAATCACATCATAACAAAGATATTTGTACCAGAATGTTTATTGCAGCCCTATTCATAATTGCTAAGTCATGGAAAAAGCCCAAGTACCCATCGATCCACAAATGGATTAATAAATTGTGGTATATTTATGGAATATTATGCAGCCTTAAAGAAAGAAGGAGACTTTACCTCTTTTATGTTTACATGGATGGAACTGGAAAATATTCTTCTTAGTAAAGTATCTCAAGAATGGAAAAAAATGTACCCAATGTACTCACCCCTACTATGAAACTAATTTAGGGCTTTCACATGAAAGCTATAACCCAGTTACAACCAAAGAATAGGGGGAAGGGAGAAAGGGAGGGAGGGGTGTTAGAGGGAGGGGGACAGGTGGGATCACACCTGCAGCGCATCTTACAAGGATATATGTGAATCTTAGTAAATGTAGAATGTAAATGTCTTAGCACAATAACTAAAAAAATGCCAGGAAGGCTATGTCAACCAATGTGATGAAAATGTGTCAAAACGGTTTATGAAGCTAGTGTATGATGCCCCATGATCATATCAATGTACACAGCCATGATTTAATAAAAATTAAAATAATAATAATAATAATAAATAAACCTATAGCTATAGGTCGAACCTTAAATTCTATAAAAAAAATTCTGTGTGTAATTTCACTGATATTCTCAGATTTCCATCTGGCTAACAGGACTCAACATAAGTAGCTGGTACAGATCTTACTAGATAATCTCTATTGATAATGACAGTTATTAGCTAGTAATATACCTAATTAGAAAATAGAATTTTAAGTTTATTGGTAGAAATCCTAATAATATTTACGCCAATAATTACTTGAGAAATGAGACTAAGTATAGCCACAAAGCTTATGTCTGCATTTTTCCATCTTTACCACTATTATTGAAGGCACATCTGCCCCAGGAAGATGAAATTGCATGCAAGTTTATTGTTTGTTTCAGGAACTTTCTGAAAATTCATTGATCTAACCAACAGACTATTTCAATAAGCCTCATCAGGATAGTAGCTCCTTTGCAGAATAATAGATTGTTCAATTAGGCTTATCAGAAGACTGTTTAATCTTCCAGGGTCATTTCAAAATTCTCTCCTGTCTGTATCCATCAATTCTAAGCTACTGTATCTCAAAATGTTCACAATCCCAACCAGGCTGTGTCCACTTTACCCATATAGAGTCACCTGCCTTAAACCACTATCTACGTAATTCATACTCTACTCTCCTATGACCTGGGACTTTATGCTTTAGAGACATTGCTAAGACTTTTCAGGGTAAAACTTTCCTTTCTTTGATTAACAAGTTATTTTGGCAGCCTGTGAAGGGACTTAAAAGAACACAACCTATTACCTATGCAGGAAAGATGTATGCTCTACTCCTTTACAGATTTTAATGGAAAAAGAAAGACACAGGAATCTTAATTGTATACTTCTTATGTCATGTGGATACAACTTGATTCTCTTCTGGTTTCTGCTAATGTTAAATTTCAGCTGACAGTTGGGCTTGGAGGAATCTAGTTTTGCCTTCTAATTACATAGCTTTCTCAACATGTTCTGATTAAATTAGTTAAATAACTCATCTATGCCTGATTAAAAACTAGTGAGTTAATTAATATGGACAAGTTAGTTGGTGTCTGTAGAAACAGCCACTAATTTTTTCAAGTTAAGATTAATTCACACTTGTCATTAGAGGGAAAAAAATAATATCAAGAGGAAAATCACAGAAGTGAAGATGTTAACATTGAATATAACTAAATATTTATTTCAGCTGTGTTTTATTCTTGATGGGATTCGAAAAATATTTTAAGTAATTAACTTGAAAAATAATGATTTTTCAAGTGCATTATATATGTTCTTTTTAAGTTGAATGTGATATTAAATTATGGTACTAAGGATTAGCCCAACCTATTTATCTAGAATCAAAGAGAGGAGAATTGATGAATTTTTTTTTAATGCTTTTTCCCAGAGGCCTTATTTAAAACTCAATTTTGGGTTGATGGAAGAGTATCACTTTTATTTTTCACATTTCCAATGAATTCTTATTTGTTTTTTATTTCTGTATTTTTTTAATTGGTATTTTTTTTAATTATGATAAAATATACATATCATAAAATTTACCATTTCAACCATTTTTTCAGTGGCATTAAAGGCATTCACATTGTTGTGTAACCATCATCATCATCCATCTCTAGAATGTTTTTTAATCCTGCAGAATTGAAATTCTGTACCCATTAAACAATAATTCACCCTCACTCTACCATGGCTCCTGAAAAATTAACTTCTACTTTATGTTTGTATGAATTTGACTCCTCCTAAGTATGTCACGTGAGTGGAATGTTACAGTATTTGTGACTCATTTATTTTACTTAGCATAATGTCTACAAGTTCCATCCGGGTTATAGTACGTGTCAGAGTTTTCTTCTTTTTAAGACTAGACATCACTCCATTTGTTATTGCTTTATCTGCTCATCTACTGATGGGCACGTGGGTTATTATGAATAGTGCTGCTATGAATAAGGGTGCTGCTGCATTTCATAGTGCTGCTATGAAATGCCTGTTTGTTCCCTGCTTTCAATTTTTTTGAAATATACCTAGAACTTGTTTATTTCTAATACAAGAAAGCCCTAGAAATGAGTTGGCAAATGATTAGTGGAATTAAATGCATTTAAAACTTTTCCATATTGCAAAACATGCCATAAGCAAAAAAAAAAAAAAAAGAGAGAGAGAGAGAGAGGGGGGTAACAATTGAATAAAATTCTAGTTTTAACATATTACCCTCTATGGTGTTTTGCACTCCATCAAACGTTCCCAATTCCAGAAAATGTTCAATGGAACTACATAAAGGAGAAAATGTTTTCCATTTCATTGTTTTATAAGTCCAGGGGATAGAAAAGGGGGGGAAATAAATCATATTTGAAAAGATATTTTAACTTTAATTACATGTAATATTAAAGAATTCATATTGACTTAGAGTATGTATTAAAAATTTAGGAAGTTTCCTTCATTCTTATCAAATCTAAAGACAATGATTCTCCACTAGACAAGTTGGCAAGGGAATCACAAATCTTTCAGTCCTTCACAGATTCTGGCACATAGCCAGCAACGAATAAATGTTTCCTAAGAAATATTTGTTAACGATCATGAAGTTTTGATACACTCCAGTCCCCTATGTATTTTATATGACCAAAGATAATCATGGCAAATCATAATTCTTACTATTCTGAGTGTTATGCAAAGACAATTTCAGATCTAACTCAATTCAAGTAGTCATTAGCTGTGTGATGCTTTAAAAAAAAAAAAAAAACTAATCTGGAAGCTGGAAAGGTTCAGGTTTTCACATTATTAGCCAATTAATTTCAGTAAGTCACTTTACCTCTCCAAGGTTCACTTTTCTCACTTATCAAATAAGATTGAATGAGAGGAAATCTTTCCGCTCACACTTTCTCCAAGGGAGATTAGCTCCTAACAACCCTAGAGGAAATCAAGATGTTTAATAGTAAAACACTGCTAAAACTGACAGTTTGGTATTAGTGTTGTTATTATTCATACCTCAAGTGATTTAAGTACCTTTTAAGTCACATAAGACTCCCAAGACCATCATAGTAACCAAACATTATATTTGACTTGGTTTCTGTGGGGAAAAAATATCCATGTTTAAAATTACAAACTAAACTCTATAAACACAACATTTTATTCTTTCGTAATTGTACATGTTCGCATATGCTCATTTTATAATTTATAGCTAAAGAAGTTAGAAAGCATAAAATCATTTCCTAAACTTTAGTGACACAATCAATTAAAATTTCGTACTTGCTACACTCCAACTATCTAATAGATTTTCTTTTCTTAACTGATCAATCATTTGACATTGTAAAGTTGTAGCCCAGGCTAAATCTACAAACGTAATAAATAATTAGTTACTATTTTCACCATTTGTTAACAGAAAATGAAAAGAAATGGCTGTACTTTTTGAGTTTTTATTTTAATTTAGCAAAGAAGAGAGGCTCACTTTTCACTCTAGAATATGGATAATCCATAAATGGTGCACTTCTTTCTAGAATTCTATTGCTAAGGTCTTTTTTAGATTTAATGTTTTATGATAAAATATATATTTTTAGAAAGGATACTCTTTTGAATTTGTTAACATATGCATTTCAAATAAGAAACAAATCTTTAGTCAAAGTCTAATGGTTTTGTTTAAAAAAAATAACATATACTCTCAACATGAAAATGTGAGATAAACATGAATTTATGAATTTATGTATCTACTTATTCAAATGATATTGAAAACCTGTACGGACCGGGTGCTGCTTTGGTACAAAACAGAATACATTTCGCCTGAGTAGAAATTGTTTAGCAACTTATTGCAAAAGGTATTTGCATACATTATAGTAAGGCTTTGGTCATCACATTCATTTGGGGTACAGAAGAAAAGAGCTTTAGATATGCTAAGCTGATTTCAAACGTAAAGCAAGCTAGCAATAAAGGTACATTCTTGAGGATGCAGGAAACATTACCAGGACCTAAGATGTTAACCTATGATTGTAAATAAAATAACACAAGAAATAAAGTCAAGCCTCTGCAACTACAATGCCACAAAATTCTTGATATAACCTTTGGATGGAGCACAGAAAACAGAAATTCTGTTGGGACTTGCATTTTATAGAAGTTTGAAACAATCATCAGGACTCTGGACAAACTTGTCAGATGGCAGTGGAGGGCAAGTCATTAATAACAAGTGTGAAACATGAGGGATGTGCTTGAGAAGATAAAACAATAAAGCAACTCCAAAGTCCTAGAGAACAGAAATGGCAATGATGAGGCTTTCACTAAGTGACCCTATTATTTTCAATGGTTTGGGGCCAGCAGGCCTAATGTATTATAGCTTTCATTTTTAATGTCAATGCACAGAGGTTAATATTGATGAAGCTGATGACTGCCAAGGACTCCTAAAGGTTGGTCCATACCCCTCTTATTCACTTGCAACTTTTCAAATTACAGCATCAGAGGAAATTCACAGCAAGCATTAAAACTCTTGTCTCTCTTGTCCCAGGAGCCTGGGCTCCTGGCTCCAGGTTAGGTTTCTGTTCCAGTGTTTTCCAGATCACCAATCCACCTTAAAATCAAGGCGTTCACTTCCATTTAAGTCTAGTATTTTTCTTCACTACAATTTTGTTTGGCTAGAAGGTGAGTTTTATGCTCAAGATAGATTTGCACAAATGCTGAGATGAATAAATTAAGGGAAAGTATCTTACAAATTTGAACTTAGTAATCAGTGACATAATGAAATAAAAACACTTTGATCATATAATTCTATTTGCTTTTAAATCAAAATTTAAAAGACTATTCAAAGGCAGAAATAAGTCATGTCAAAATGAGGATGCTATCAGCTTAAGGCCTTTCAGAGATTATTTTTACTTTATTTTTCTCTTTTTAAGCTAAGATTTTACACACCATCAGTTACTTAAAGTTTTCAACCTAAAGGAAATTTACCTTTCTCTTAGTTCACTATTTTCTTTTCACCATCCATCACTTTTCTGTTGTATTATCTAGAAAGATTGGAAGTATAGCCTCCATTTCCCATGTTGAATAGAGATGGATGGTGCAACGTCAGGTAAGGGGCTGAAGAAGACGGCTTTGAACCTCAGTAAGGGTGCTGCTTAGAGGTAGAGGAAAAATGATACTTATGACATGTAAAATACCGGGGGGGAAAGGTTCAGGAATCAAGAAAACTATTTTCAGAAAACAGGCTGACAGGTTGCTACATGCATAATATTAAGCAAAGCTTAATTTTATTGGCTTCCTCAATGTGCAGTTGCCTTTGGGTTTGATAGCAAGAGATGGCAGGTATACTGAAAGGCTGTTAAAGGGAAAGTAAAGGAAGAAAATCTTATTCCCCAGAAAAATGCATGGGCAAGTAAGGCAATCAATTTCCACATGCCGAGGGTTTTCACATTCAGCCCTTCCACAACATTTCATTGTCACCACCTCCAGCTATATGACAGCATTTACTTGGCGTGTTTTCATGCCTATTGATAAGTCTTCAGGGAAAGTTTTATTTATACTCAGAAAAGGTTTACTTTTTTTTTTTTAAAGCAACAGAGTGTTTCACAAGATAAATCACAATGGATAAGGTTATCAGTTGCTGAAGTTGGCTGATTCTGGAGATTACTATGGATGACAAAGATCATAATCCAACATGGTCTGCAGCTTATCTACGTCAGATAAATATAACTGAAATGACTATTATTGGGTAGAATTTTGCTCCAAAGCAGAAATTCAATACCAAAGGACTCCAAGTGTCAGAATTAGATAGTAGATGAAAGAAGAATAAAAATATAACCCCATGCTCAATTCACATTAATCAATATATCATTAGTTCCTCTTAACCGAGCTGTCATCATGCTAGAAATCTTTCTCAAAGAGGCTCCTCCTTTCTAAAACTTCAATATATCTCTTGGAATGTGTTCATAAATAAAGTACACAGCTACACAATTTTTCTTTGTGACTAAAGGAAAGCAAAGGGTTTGTCCTTTTCAAGCTTCACTGGGAGGCTTACCATGAAACTTAGGTTGCAAAAGATGAACTGTCCAATGGGACCCCCCCTCCTAATACCTTTATAAAATACTCATGAAGCCAAGCATATATTTATAGAATACTGAGAAAAATTCTAAAAACAAAAATAAGAGTAGATTATTTGCCAAAGTCTTCAGTGTGGGTAGGATGGTAATTCACACTAAATGTACCTTCAATGGGGAAAGAGTTGAAAGTGCAATCATTCATCCTTAACAACAGGATGTTTACTGAGAAATGAATGCATGATCGGGCAATTTCAGTGTTGTATGAACATGACAGTGTACTTATACAAAACCGGATAGTATAGCCGACTGCTTCTGAAGTATATGGTATAGTCTATAGGCTATAAGCCTATACAACGTGACAGTACCAAATGCTGTAGGAAACTATAACACAGTGGTAAGTATTTGTCTATTTTAACATATCTAAACATAGAAAGGATACCATAAACATAGAGTATCTTAATATTATGGGACCACCACTGTCTTTGTGGTTCATCATTGATTAAAACATTGTTAACAACTCTATATTTGAACCCACTGCACTAGATCTGAAAGGCGCAGACCAACCAAGCTCCCCATACTCTGTAAAGGAGAAAAATACAACTTCCACAGTTAAGTTCTAGATTTGACAAGAGATCTCCGCTGACAAAAAAAAAAAAAAAAAAAAATGCTGCTATCCTTATAATCATGTAATTTGTGTACTGAATTGGCCAGATACTGGGTCATCATTCCTCTGTCCTTTGTTTTAATTGACCTTTATCTTTCTACAGCCATCTAGAAACTGTAATAGGTTCTTGCAACCGGAAGACTACAGGATCATAGTGTTCTAAATTCATAAATAAAAATACTAACTGCTGAGTATTCTGCTGCTAATTTAAATCATTGCTTCTCAAATTACCTTTTGTGAAGAACTAGCTTACCCATTTTCCTAATTTTCAATCTGTAAAAGAATCACTTGAAAAATTAAGCTAAAAACACATCATACCAAATAATATGTATTTTAAACTACTAGATTCAACAAACAAAATTATTATCTATGATTTTTAATAAAATGTTTCAAAGAGGCTGACAGATTGGCTTAATAAGGCTTATTTATAATTTCTTATCTTTCTGTGGACCTGCAGCAAACATTTTGCATAATGGCCCCCGCTGAAACTACAGTTTGAGTAGCACTATTGGACAACTTAATACACAGTGCAGAGGAGTCCATATCAGCTCAGCTTTTTAAAATGAGATGAGCAGAATTTAGCCCACCTTCCTTGTCTTCAGGTGTGGATCCAGGAGTTCGTAGCTGCCAGCAGCCAAATGGAGAGGAGCTAAGTATACTCCATCCAACAGGTGCTGTTGGGAAGCACTGAGATGGGACAGATTTCTCATGGAGCCTGTATTAGGGCAAAAAGAAACAGGACATTACTCTAAGTCTGCAAGAAAGTACATATCTCTGCTGGTAATTAACTAGAAATATAACTGTAGAAGTAGACCAAAATGAAGAAAATTAACACAAAGAATTTGTTTATCAATAACAAAAGGATACAAAATGAACATGATGAGATAAAATCAAAAAGGCAATAATTTAACTTAAAAGAAAAATAATAAAACCGTTAGCAGATATGTAATCCATTAAAGAAAGTCACCTAAAAAGAATGGATATCAACAAAATCGTTATGAGTTGTGTTGAGGATAAACACAGGTGTTATTCTAGAAGATATAACAAAGACGGAGAATGAAGGATGTAGGACAGGCGTCCTCAAACTGTGACCCGCAGGCCACATGAAGCAGTGTGAATTGTTATTTGTTCTCGTTTTGTTTTTTACTTCAAAATAAGATATGTGCAGTGTGCATAGAAATTTGTTCATAGTTTTGTTTTTTTTAAACTATAGTCCAGCCCTCCAACTGTCTGAGGGACAGTGAATTGGCCCCCTGTTTAAAAAGTTAGAGGACGCCTGATATAGGAGATAAGAAATACAGACCCAGTCTAAGATTTCAGATTTTCTGGAGAAATAAATAAAAAGAGAAGCTTACAGAGTCAAAGGCTCTCTAAGTTGCAGAAAACTTTCAGAGCTGGTATTCAATAATAAATATTTGATTTGGTTGGGTGCAGTGGCTCAGACCCGTAATCCCAGTGCTCTGAGAGGCTGAGGAGTTAGAGACCAGCATGAGTAAGAGTGAGACCTCATCTCTGTCAAAAATAGAAAAATTAGCCAGGTGTGCACCTGTAGTCCCAGCTACTTGGGAGCCCAGGAGTTTGAGGTTGGTGTGACCTAGGCTAAAATCATGGCACTCTAGCCTGGGCAACAGAGCAAGAGTCTTTCTCTGAATGAATGAATGAATGAATATTGGATTAATGAGTAAATGATTGACAACAGAAAGATAATTCTGCCAATGACACAGTTGTAATCAAGTAGCTATTAAGTTAGTCTTTACAAACTATCTGTACCGAATTAAAATAAAAGCAAAGTGCTCGGCATAAGTGGCTAGGGCACCAGCCACATACACCCAAGCTGGCGGGTTCGAATCTAGCCCTGGCCTGCCAAACAACAATGGCAACTACAACCAAAAAATAGCCAGGTGTTGTCGTGGGCGCTTATAGTCTCAGCCACTGGGAGGCTGAGGCAAAAGAATCACTTAAGCTCAAGAGTTAGAGGTTGCTGTGAGCTATGACGCCACAGCACTCTACCCAGGGTGACCACTGGAGAGTCTGTCTCCAAAAATAAACAAATAAATAAAAGCAAAAGATGTAAGGAGCATTTTAGGAATGTAAATACTTGGTGTGGGCCCTGTTTCCTCACTGTGAGTGTGGGAGGGGTGGGGAGATGACTTAGAGACCTAGAGGAAAGAGATATGAGGCCATACACAGGCTCAACAGGAACATCCCTCATGTGCTATCACAGTACAAAATATCTGAGCCATTCTGTTCAACTTCAACTTTTTGTTATTTCCACTGGCTGTAGCTAGTACATGGGTCACTGCAGACAAAACTCCAAAACTTCAAGGAGCAGCTTAAAGGTAACAATGTAGGCATTTTTTTTAGGTTAATTTGTGGTTACTCCTGGAGGAAGGACTAGGAGACTTTTCTGTGAGAATGTTCTTTATCTCCTTTGGCAGAGAAATGTGTGCTAACACCTCTGCATTTGTCCATGTGGGTCATCTCTCTTCCTATCTATTCCACACTTAGGCCCTACTGTCTTCCTCAACATTTTTATGGTTCTTTTTTATTATTATACATTATTTATCAGAAAACTCTCCCACAGAGTTATACTTTAAAACATGCACACTTCCTCAGTATGAAACATTCTACTAGGTATTTCTTTTCATAAAAAGCATATATAACAAGAATCAATTAAGAAAAAAGAAAAAAATGCAAAGGTATGCTTACAGGAGGTCATCACATGTTTTTGATTCTTTCCCCCCCCCCCCCAGGGGTGAAGAGGTATATGTGTGTGTTGGCAGTGTAGGTAGTGTTGACTTGCCAGCAGAATGTGGTGTGGCTCCCCTGGGGCCCACAACAGGTCTATTTGCAAAAGCCCAAATCAAATGGTAAATCTGCAGCCTGATACTGGTTCTCCCTGCATGGAAATAACTGGCCCATGACTTTCACTTTATCAGTCCTGTTTTTGAGCCCCATAATCCTTGAATTATGGAGATATTGAAAGGATAAAATAGTAGAGGATCTAATGAAAAGTTTGTAAGAAGACAACATTATAAAAGGAGGAAAATTAAGATATGAGCAGGAAAAACTAACAGCACAATTAGATTACATTTAGATTACTAGGAGAAAACAATGGAAAGGCAAGAGCATATCATACTTCAATACTGCGTACTCAAGGTCAGACAAAGGGTGACGCAGAGCCAATAAATGCTCTGGCCAAGAGAATCACTGGACCAAAATGAATTTAACTGAAGCAGCTCCTACAGATATTTATCCTTTGTGTAGTCAAAAATGACTATTCATGTTAAGAAAAAAAAAAAAAAAATACAGAAGAACCCAAAAGAATTTTTTCAAGTGAGAGTAAATATGATAAAAGGAGATTGCCTTAAAAAAAAAAAAAAAGTCTGAGCTGCTCATAATAGTTACAGAGAGTGGGAGAGAAGCCCATGTTTTAGTAACATCTAATATCATCCTTTGAATAATTGGCCTATATTATATCAGTGAGGAGAAGTCTACATAAATTAAGGTCTACTGTTCTGAAATGTTAAACATGACTAGAGGGCAGAGCTAAAAATTCTAGTATAAATGGAATTATA
Source organism: Loris lydekkerianus (assembly GCA_963574355.1). NCBI lineage: Eukaryota > Metazoa > Chordata > Mammalia > Primates > Lorisidae > Loris > Loris lydekkerianus. Next base: position 11,602 of record CAUYPK010103105.1, read on the forward strand.
AAAATCAAAATGAGAAAACATAAAGGCTAGATCAAACCATTTTTCTGAAAAAAATATTTTTAAAAATATTAAACAAATAAAAATGACAAGATTGATAGTAGCAGGAAACAATGTAAGCTAAAAAAATTAAATAAAAGAAGAAGCTAAAACTGAACCCAGAATGATCCCATGAAAACGGAACAATTTGCCCAATTGACAGGCAGTACTGGGAGAAGACAGAATGCTTACAGAAAGCATGAAAAGAGAGTACTTTGTGTTGGTCATTTAATTATAACTAATTTAATCATGCCAGAATATAAGCAACAGAAAACAGTAGATGCATAATGTGTAAAGCTCACTTGGTCCAAGAGGAAAAACAATTAACATTATCACTAAAAATTACACATTATAAGATTACTTTATAAATTTAGTCTGGGTAAGCACTAATAAAAAACAAATAAGTTTAAAGGCATCCAAGCTCTGAACCAAAGCTGGGTTTAGTTACTTTTCAAATGCCCTTCCAACCAACAGAGCCATTATAGTATTTACCTGCCTTCTCTGCTAAAGGGTATGTTATATGCACTAGGTACCTTATCCACAGCCTTAAAGAGGGAAGAAAGACCTATGGGGAAGACAGGAACAGATTTCCAAGAGACAAAGTGAGGTAAGCAGTGTAAAGTCCTTTCACTATTCAATTGGATAACAGGAAAAAATGTCTGAGTACACTACCAGTCCAATATTTTATAGTAAAGTCAAACTTTTTGTTGACATTTTAACAGCTGCTCTTAAGTATGTTAAATATACAACAGAGCCCAATCCATTATCTTCTCCAAATGACTGGAAACAAAATATTTGACTAATAAAATTGAATAAGACTGACCATTTTTTTTGTGATTAAGCCAGCCATGGTATGATCACCTTATCAAGTATTAATCTAAATAATAATGGTTTTCAAGGTTTATTCATCCAACAAGATAAATAATTGAATGTTAGATTGAGAAACACATTAAAAAAAACCATTTGTGTCTTCAGTGTGAAACAAAGAAATAAATATAAACCTGCATGTATAAAATTTTGAGAAGGAGATAAAGAGGGCAGACATTAAAATGTCAGGAATTTAATATAACCTATTCTAAAATTTAAGAGTTCCTGAAAGATAATAAGATAAATGAAGAATGAAGACAGTGAAGGGAAGACATTAAAGATCATGAATTCAAATAAAGAAAGAGGAGGTTTTAAAGCATAATCACATTTAAATAGCTGTCTTCTCATTGCCATCTCTCCTCTACTCTGACCTCTAATTCACACACTATTAGAGAATTAAATGACTCCAAGATGAAGCCAGCAGTTAAGACTAAATCTTTAGTAGAAACTGGATTTCGAAGAGTACAAAAAATTCAGACTGAAATACAGCTGCAGTAATCAGGCAAATTTTAAAAGTAGTGGCACTGTCAGTAGAAAGCAGCATGTAACTTGTGGGGGTGTCCAGCAAGAGAAAGCTTAGTTTATAGAAAGGTAGGAGAAAATGATATCAAAGACAGTGGGCAAGAGGAGAAAAATGAATAATGAACAGGAGATACATTTAATGGAAGGAGGCAAAAGAAAAAAAAGTACAAAATAAATATAGTGTTAACTCTCAAGAAAAGCAGATATATTTTAAAAGTGACAGATATTTAAAAATTTACAGGTGTTTTTAAATCAAAACCAAGAAGAATGTTCATAAATCAAAAAAATTAAGCTAAAGAGATAGAGGGGAGGCAAGATGGCTGACTGAAGCCAGCTTTCCACAAAGGCTCCCATCCAGAAGGAGAGCTAAAGGACACAAACTTAGTAAGTAACCTGGTGGATTAGAGCTGCACCAAGAGAGAAGGTGGAAGAATGCACATCAACCCTGCTGAGGTAAGCTGCAACCCCAAGGATACAAACCAAAGGTACAAAATCTATCGCCAAGCGATGGATTACCTCCCCCATGAGAACGAGTCAGAGTACCCTATAAACAAACGAGCAGAGTTCAAATGTCCTCCCATTATACTCCATGGGAGAGACCATCTAAAAACTGGACCTACTTCCTCTACTAGGGTGCCATGGCGCTCTCCTGCCAGGCATAAAACTGTACATATTCTCTACCTCCAGTTCTGAGCTCCCAGCACTCCCCTCCATTCTCACTCTGAGGTATGGAAGCCTGTCCACCAGGAGTCCAGATTCTTGGGGATTGTTTTGAGAGGTATGGACAGGGCATGGACTGCTGCTGGTGAGTGCTGATTCTGAAGCATGGGAGTAAAGAGAGGATGGTCAGCTGAGAGGGAACCATACAGGAGTGGCGGTGCCCTGAGGCACAGACCAGCAGCCATTTTTGGCAACAATAGGGCTCACCCCTGCATATCCCGGAGTATACCCCCTGTCTCTCTGGGCAACCAGAGGAGGCCAGGCATCTTCTCTGGTGGCAGCCACTGGCAGAACAGATCTGGGATCGAAAGGCAGGACCCATGACTAAAGGGTTTGCCTGAGGCAGTATTGGCTTGGGCGGAGTGTGGGGACTAGAATACACATGCCCAGAGCCAGCAGATTTCCAGGGCAGAGCTGACCCAGAGGACCACTTTACTGAGCCTAAGGCCCCACGGTCCTTAGGGGATCATTAGCCAAGACAAATGAAGGCAGGCAGAGGCAGGAACTGATAGCTAACTATGCTGCTGGAATACAAACAGGGCAGGTTCTGTGAACTCTAACAGCATTTCTTCTGCAGAGGAATACAGCTGGGACAGAAAGAAATTCTGCAAAGTTGTTCTATTATGTCAGTAACATCAATCAGGGGCAGGGCTGGAACTGAGTGAACAGCCCCAGCCTCCATTAAGCACCTGAGGTTGTCAGGCTTAACCTACGCCTGCTGGATAGTGGCAGAGAGCAGCAGCATGGCTGAGGAGACATAGATATCCCTGTGATTCAGGCAGGTGCAAATCCCTAGAGTATCATTGGAGGCAACTGGTTCACAGCCCTGCAGGGTTATTAGTGACTGGGTATGACAGAGGTGCAAGGTAGGGAAGAATTCATCAACCTTCCCAGACTAATCTACTTGCTGGGTGGGTCCTCCTGATGTCATGGAGCACCATAGTGAGTCATATTTGAGTTGCCAGCAGACCCCTGCGGTCTAGTTGCCAGAGAACTTTTAAAGTCTCCCACCTGAGACAGGTGCTGACTGAAACAATTGATTTGGACCTCTTGAATGGGAGCAATCACCCAAGGACGATCCATGTGGTACGCTGGGTGTGTGGTTGTGGGAAGGTTTGATTTTCCTTTTTCAACAGTTGCCTGTGGGGGACGGCGTGATTTAATTGCTAGTATTTTTCCACAGCTGAGATTTCAACCCAGAGTAACTGATTTACTAGGGTAGGACAGTGACCAGCTGAAAACAAGACAGAGACACTTAGCCCCACCACACAAAGAAGGTCCCAAGTATCTCAGGCCAGTACACTGTACAGGTTCTTGGCAAAGATCTGGGGAAAAAGGTACAGACAGCAGTCCCAGCTTTTGGGCAAATGGCTGATTAATCACTACTCCTAGAGCCCACAACCCAACTTCTCTTTATCCGCTCATCTAGTAAAACAGTATAAAATAATCATGGGATGGAATCAGCGAAAAAACCCGGGTAATATAAATAACCAGAGTAGATCAAACCCCTCAAGGAAAGATATGGCAGATGCAACTGAAGATCCC
>CAUYPK010103106.1:0-65214 GCA_963574355.1 Loris lydekkerianus
ATGAAGGCTATAACCCAACTATACCACAAGACTATGAGGAAAGGACCAAGGAAGGGGAAGGGAGGGGGGAGGTTTGGGTGGAGGGAGGGTGATGGGTTGGGCCACATCTATGGTTCATATTTTTATCTATAATAATAATAAAAAAAAAAAAGAACAAAAAAAAAAAAAAAAAGAAAGAAAACTGGAAAATACCTGGGGAGTACTCAAGCAGACAAACCTGCTCTTCCCATACATGCTACACAAGGTGACCAAATAGCCAACAAAGGAATGCGTTTGCAGAAATGTGTCAGGGGACAGGCCGGAGTCAGGCCACGTGTCAGGTCCGCAGGGAGGCTGTCAGCAGGGGCCAGAACAGATGACCTGCTCAACCAGAGACAAAGACAGTGAGATTGAGGGGGCCCAGCCGGTCACTGTGCAAAGGCCTGTCTCATTGCTGTTTCAAAGAGGTGCAAAAAAATTATGAGACAATTAGAGAAATCTGAGCCTAAGTTGGAGCACTGATGATATTAATGAAAAAATGGGGGGTTTTGGTTGTTTTTTTTTTTTTTTTTAGTTCTGGACTCATGGCTTTCATCTTTAAAATGTACTGAGCTACCTACTAAAATATTTACAGATGGAATGAAAAGATTCTGGTTAGATTTGCTCCAAAATATCAGAGGTGGGCCGAGGAATTGGATCCATGTGGAAGCAGGTGTGGGCTCATGACACTATGTGCCCCATTACTATACATATTTGAAGTTTTCCATCATTAAAAAACAATGCCCAGAACTGCCTCCCCCCACCCCCAGCTGTCAAAGCTAACCCCTGCCCTTTTACTTCCTGAGCTACCAGGGAGGGACACGCATCACTCCTGGGCAGACACTCCTGGGACAGAACCACATGAGCTGGCCCAAGAATGCTGGCCACAATGTTCGGGGCTGGGAAGTCTCCCTTCATGCGTCCAGTCGGACCAAGGTGGGTTCCATCTGTCCCTTCTGCCAGTGACAGGCACTGAGCCTGCCTGCCTCCTCCCTCCACACCCCTTCTCCACCCCTCCCAGCCTGGGCTTCCTCTCAGACACTCTCAGACCCTTCCCCTCTGTTGAGATCCTTGCTCCATGAATGGGAAACATAAAAGTCCCAGGAAACCCTCAATATTCAACCACTTGCACAAAAAGGCACTTTCCCAAGGTTTAGCAAGATGTCAGGAAAGCATCTCTTGCCTGATAACTTGTTATGGTCTGTCCAGTGCCCTCTCCAGACCCCCGAGAACCCCCTCTGTCCAGCAGGCCCCTGCTAGGACTGGCTGAACACCTGACTGAGAGCACCAGGGAGGCCCAAGGAGCTCAGTGCTGGCCGAGGTCATAGGCAGCAGCCTGCCAAGTCTGTAACCAAGGGCTGGCCACCCATTGGCAGCTCCGCAGCCTGACTCTCTGCCCAAGCTGGCCCCACAACAGGTCACTCCACAGCCTGGCCAGGGTGCGTCACCAGGGCTGTCCTGAGAAGAACTGATGTTCAGTCCTCAGGGGCCACTGTCGGATGGGGTATGGAGAGGCACACACATGTGTGCCCTCGCATAGAGTTAGCTATGTGAGATGCTGCATCCACACAGCCAACTGTGCACACACAGTTCACCACTACCAGCTACATACAAAGATAACCACAGCTATGCACACATAAAAATTCACACACACACTCACAGTTAACTACCACTGTATACACAGAGTTAATTACAGAGTTAATTAACTCTCTTAATACACAGAGTTAACTGCTTCCACACACACACACACACACACACACACACACACACACACAGAGATCATCACTGATTTCTGGCCTGACACCCGGTGGACCCACACAGCAGTCTGGACCAGCACTCTACCTTCACACACTAGGTGAGTCCATGGACACACTCAAGTCAGGCCCCAGCCTCCAGCCTCCAGACGAGGCAGCCAGGAGCCCCGGTAGACAGCACCTCAGCTGCTCCCTCCCGGCCCCACAGCCCCCTGCCTGGCCCACCCAAGGAAGAGGCAAGGACTTTATTACGAAGTGAAAAAACAGTTTTCCCCACCACTGGGACAGCAGTGATACTTGAGTGGCTCAGAAAACAGCACCTGCATAATCTAAAATGGACAAATGGAGGGCCGGAAACGGAAGGTCCGTACCACCTGCATAGCCTGAACCACCTGCACCTGCACGGTCCGCACCACCTGCACCTGCACAGCCTGAACCACCTGCACCTGCACAGCCCGTACCATCAGCACCTGCACAGCCCATACCATCAGCACCTGCACGGCCCGAACCACCTGCACCTGCACGGCCCGTACCATCAGCACCTGCACAGCCCATACCATCAGCACCTGCACGGCCCGAACCACCTGCACCTGCACGGCCCGTACCATCTGCACCTGCACGGCCCATACTACCTGCACCTGCACGGCCCATACTACCGGCACCTGCACAGCCCGTACCACCTGCACCTGCACAGCCCGTACCATCCACACCTGCACAGCCCCTACCACCTGCACCTGCACAGCCTGTACCACTGTACCACCTACACCTGCACGGCCCGTACCACCTGCACCTGCACGGCCCATACCACCTGCACCTGCACGGCCCATACCATCAGCACCTGCATGGCCCGTACCACCTACACCTGCACAGCCCGTACCACCTGCACCTGCACAGCCCGTACCACCTACACCTGCACAGCCCGTACCACCTGCACAGCCCGTACCACCTGCACCTGCACAGCCCATACCATCCACACCTGCACAGCCCGTACCATCCACACCTGCATGGCCTGCACCACATGCACCTGGGAGGGCCTGAAACGGACGGCCTGCACCCACCGCACCTGCACAGCCCATACCACCTGCAACTGCACGGCCCATATCATCCACACCTGCACAGCCCGTACCACCTGCACCTGCATAGCCTGAACCACCTGCACCTGGGAGGGCCAGAAATGGACGGCCTGCACCCACCGCACCTGCACAGCCCGTACCACCTGCACCTGCATGGCCTGTACCACCCGCACCTGTGAGGGCTTCCTACGAGGCCTGGGCCAGGACAAGTCTGGCTCTCTGAGACCCACAGGCTCCAGCCCTGTCTTTGAAGCACAACCAGCATGGGCAATGGCATTCAGGGCACAAAACCAGGATGGTGACTATTCCAGCAAAGCACCGCTGTCTGGTCCACAGCACTGAGGAGACCCCACTGGGCATGACACCCAAGAGGCCAGTGGCCTTCCTGCCTAGGTTCTAAGTTGTCCCCATCCCCCAGCACTTGGGCACTGCCCTGCATGGTTCAGAAGTGAGCAGTTCTGGGCACAGGGATGAAGCTATTTCTTCTGTATTGTTTCCCAGTAGCATCACTTTCCCCGTAGTGTCTGCTGTAAACACACCATGTCATGCGGCTGGGTCACCTACATCGACACTGGGGCTCATCTGCCTGGCACTTCCTTACTGGTGAGCGACCAGCCAGAGGACTTCACTTAGTGGTAGGTGACTTTGGTTAACCCTCTGTGCCTCAGTTTCCTCATCTGTACAAGAGGGAGGACTCAGAGCTGAGGACAGCATCAAGGCAACACATCAGGCCTGGAGAGAAGACTCGCACAACTGTAGTCCCAGCACTGGGAGGGCGAGGAGAGAGGATCACTTGAGCCCAAGAGTTTGAGGCTGCAGAGAGGTGTGATCCCACCACTTCACTCCAGCCTGGTGACAGATGGAGTGAGACCCCATCTCATTTAAAAAAAAAAAAAAAAAGGGACGGCGCCTGTGGCTTATGGGAGTAGGGCGCCGGTCCCATATGCCGGAGGTGGTGGGTTCAAAACCCAGCCCTGGCCAAAAAAAAAAAAAAAAACTAAAAAAGCAAGGAAACCAAAGCCCCTTCTAGAACAATCTCTGCTGTTCTCACCACCTCAAAGGCCAAAGCCCCAGGGAGCCAGAAACACCCAGCTAAGACTAATGGACCTACACTCTTCCTTCCTTCCTAACTTGTAAACCAACCAAAACCTCTGAAAATTCTGGGCTAACCATGGGGACTACAAGGGTCCCAATCCACTAAGACACCAGAATTTCCCCAGAACATTTCACTCCTTCCCCCGTAACATTCCACTGACAGAGGAAAGACGCCCTCCCCTCCCCTGCCACCACCACCAACAAAATACAGGCACCGGGCTTCACGTGGCAGTCAGTGGAGACCTGGACCCGGGAGGCAAAGTCTGGGTATGATGTCTAAGCCCAAAGAGCTTCACTGGGGCCGCAGCTGTCCCACCCATACCCCACACGTCCAGCAACAGCACTGTCGTGGTTCTTCTCAGCCGCAGCTCCTGACTGCACTGCAGCAGCCAATATTCCCATCTCAGCCACCCCTGCCTCATCTTGCCCCCTCCAAGCACTTCCTGGTACTCACGTAAGAAGTGTTTTTCCAATAAGGCAATTTCCAGGTGACCTTTGATCTCATTCAGTCGATCAAACTCTGTGCGGTTAAAGTCCTGGACTCCTGCAGCCATAATGAGGGTCCCTGGACCAGCCTGGAAGGAAAAAACCGAGAGCTCAGAAGCAGCACCCACAAGCACCTGTGTCTGCATGGATTGCTCGCTTCCCTGAGAGGTGCCTGAGGGCCTCAGGACAGACAAGCAGCAGCCTCCAAAAGGGACCAGCAGCTACAGCCTCTGGAATGAGGATGGCACAGCGGGTGTCTGAGCCATGGAGCATCTGCCCAGCACCTGCCGGAGACCAGGACAGGAAATGCCAGGTCCGCTCTGACCCGCACCAGTCCATCCCAGACAACAAGGGTGCCCTCCAAAGCCCACATAGGGCCAAGTAAAGAAATAATTTAAAAAACTAAAACCAGACACGAGGTGCTGAGGTTCTCAATAGCTGTGGTCTCAATCTTGGGCTACAGAGGGAAGAAAGCTCCAGGACTGCGCCAGCCAGCATCCCAGACAGAGACCCGAGGTATCTCCACAAGCCAGCCAAGCCGACTGAGTTGGAGAAAATAGCACAGCTCCCAGGCAGAAGGGTCTGAGGGGAACAGAGCAAACTCCAAACGGGGCCTTGTCCTGTCTGCTCCACCACGGGCCAGCTAGTGGACCACCACCGTGCACCACCCCCGTCAGCCAGGCAGGCTCCATCTGCACGCCACGGCTGCCTCACACCCAGGAGCTGCTCCCGAAAGGAGAGAGGCCACCCCTGCCTAGGCCACAAAGTGAACAGGAACAGCTGCCTTCCTGACCCTGATCCGGCAAGGGATGGCATACAAGTGCCCCCAGCACACAACAGTGCAGACCTGACATGTCCACTTGGGTCCCCAGGCCCCTCCCCTAGGGCTGGAAAGCCCACGCCAACAGCACTGTGACCTCACCATATGCACGTACGGCTGCACGGAGGCCAGAGGCTGGGAAGAAGGCACTGAAAGCAGGACCCGTCACCTAGGCGAGGCCCTCTGGCCTGAGGCTGCCCTGTCCTGGGCCCCTGACCTCCCACATGCTCAGCTGCTCTGGGGCTAGGGCACAAGTTCCCAGGACAGGCACCAGCCCTCAGAGCCTGGCTGGGATTGCACAGGGAGATGGGGACAGGGTGGGGGGTGGATCTCAGGCAGAGTCATCCACCCACCTGCCCTGCCCACCTGAGGGGCCCCAAGGGCACTACTTGGAGTCAGTCCCTACACTGATGCTGGCAGGTGGGGAGCAGACACAGGCACCTGCTCTAGGTACTGCAGCTGGCAGGGAGTCACGGGTGCCCATCCAAGGGGACAGAAGCCCTAACAGTGTCCCCAAGGAGGTCACAAGCCCACCTGTGCTGTAGCTGAGCAGGGCAGATGCTGGTCTGTGCACCAGCCATCCCAGAAGCTCACAACACATCTGTGGGGCTAGACTCAGGGCCTCCGCAGGCCTAGGCAGACCTCAGAGTCCAAACATCCATCTAAATGACCATCCAAACACAGCCAGGCCTGGAGATGAGCTCTCTGGTGTGGAAAAGACTCACCTAAGCAGGCAGCGCCCGCCCCACCCACACGCAGGAGGATGTGACCGAGCCTGCAGAACCCACACCCACCCTCACGCAGGAGGTAGCTGTCTCCAGACCTCATCTTTCAGACAAGGACTGGGACACATCTAAGGCAGATGGTAACATGCCTGGGACCTGCTCCAGAATCACCAGGGGGAACGGTGGGGGTCGGGGAGGACACGGCCCAGCATAGACGGCTGTTCACATATTCAGTTCATGTGTGCTAGACACTTTGGATGTTTTCTATGACACTTTTTAAAAATATCAAACACAGAAACTAAGGGCCACGTGCTGCCAGCCTGCCCCAGCCCACTGCCCCCACGCACACACACCCTGGGCAGCTCCAGGCCACCTGAGCGATGGCTAGCCGACACGCGAGTCCTGCCTTCACCCCTTCTTGTCCCCACGGCCCACTCCACCCCCGTTCCCTTCCATGTATCTTCCCCGGGGAATTTCTTCACCTCTGTCTCCCCTTCCCCAGCTTGCTTATCCATGTAGCTTCCAGAAGTTTCTCTACGTTTTCCTTGCATTTGAGTCAGACCCAGCCACCCTGCTCCCTGCCATAGTAAGGCAAGGCCAGAGGCAGGAATGTGCCCATCTCAAGGAGAAGGTCACGGTGTAAAGTTGGATTGAGGCAGGAATGTGCCCATCTCAAGGAGAAGGTCACGGTGTAAAGTTGGATTGAGCTCCCCAGCCGGGCCCCTCTGCAGCTCGCCCCTGCCCAGAGGAGCCCACCAGGCCCCGCCACCCTCTGCAGCCCAACCTTCAAGGACACTTTTAAATATTCCACTTGCTCTTTCTGTTTACAGTATCTTCCTGCAGGTGCAGAGGACAAGTGTGGCTGTTAACCTCCCCATATGCTGAGACATGGAGCACCACGTGGTGACCCAGTTGAGCCCTGACAGAGGGTGGCCCAGAAGTGAGCAGGGACCACACAGGACAATCCAGGTCCTCCCTGGGAGACATCCAGCACTATGAGCTACCCAACCCAGAAGTCACATGAGTAAGAACCAAGGACTCCCGGGTGCCACCACACTGAAAACAGAAAACCCTGCACCCCCTGAGCAGCCCGTCCTTCCCCACCTACTGAGCCTGCCCTGCATATCTCTCACCCACACTTCAAGGACTATCCATACCAGGCTGTCTTTCCCACGATGGAGCTGGGGTTTTCTCAAGTGGTGCTGGAGAAAGGCAGCCCTTCTCCTCTTGGTGACAAGGCAAGGTTGGGGCCCCGAGAAGCCAGTAGCCTCAGCCTCCACCCCAGGACTCCTTGCTCCCTGCAGCAGCAGCAAGGGCACCAACCACAGAGAAGGGCAGAGGAGGAAGCCAGACCCCACCACCACCACCTGCCAGGCTCCAAGGGCCAGACACAGCCCTCATGTGCTGACATCCCCACACTGGAGAGAGGAAGAAAGTGTGGGCCAGTTTTCTGACAGCCAGGGACAAAGCCAGGATGTGCAGCCCTGAGGCTCATTCCAATACTAAGGGGCTCCCCAGGGAGGCCAGGCTAGCTGATGGCCTTTAAAACAGCTGGATTCCCACAGGGAGGGGAGGAGGGCAGGGAGTACCAGCAGGGGTCTGGCAGCCTCAGGGCCCTAGAATCCCTTGTCCAGGTCCAACCCAGCTCTGCCGCTGACTCTCTGCATGACCTTGAGTATAACTTAAACTCCCCAGACCTAGGTTTCCTTACATGTTCAATGGGTTGATGACCCTAGAAACCAGTCCCCCAGCTGCAATGTGGGGCACACATTCTGACACTCCCTACCTCCCATCTGTGTGTTGGAACCAGTCCCCAGGCTGCGGTGTGCGGCAGACGTTCTGACACTCTCTACCTCTCATCCATGTATTTGGAACCAGTCCCCCGGCTGCGGTGTGGGGCAGACGTTCTGACACTCTCTACGTCTCATCCATGTATCTTATCACCCAGGAATGTGGCAGGCAGGTTGGGGCCACCTGATTCCCACAGAGCCTGTGGCAGGCAGGCCTGAGAAAACTATCGCATCAGCCTGAACACATAGGGTTTAAGAGATCCAGGAAAGAGATGGAAGCTGGGAGGCTCTATCCACCCCTGCCCACTCGAAGACGCAAAGCGACAGGCGGCTGCCAGGGGCTAAGGCAACGGGAAATAGAGAGAGATGACTAAAGGGTATGGCATTCCTTTTGGGGTGACAAAAATGTTCTAACAGGGACTGCAGTGATGGTCACACACAATGAACACGCCACAGAGCTCTGAATTGCCCACCTTGGGCACGGTAACAGTCGGCTGTGTGGAAGCACCAGCGGGCAGTGGTTAGGAAACCACCCTGAGACCACATAGGGAGAAGTGCTGTACCCCAGGAGGGCAGTGGGAGGGTGGACTCGGGAGGAGCACCCACTGCACCACCACCCCGGGGGCCTCGAGAGCAGGGCTGGAGCAAGGTCTTGATGCTACAAGAACAAGGCTTCACTAAGGCCGCAGGGGACAGGCACTGATGTATGAACCATATTTCAGGGTCATTAACAATGACAGCCACCCACACGGACGATGAGCTGGACTCAGGCCAGGCATTTCCACGCACCATCTCATTCCATCCAAGCAGACCTGGGAGGCAGACACGATTTCATTCCCTTTTATAACTTAGGATCCTGTGGCTTGGGCCAAAGTTAAACAGTTAAACAGCCAAACAGCCCGGCCTGCCTGTGGTCTGGGTCTGAGCTGCATTTAACACAAGCCCCGGAGCCAAGGCCCTTTCTTTTCTCATTTTCTCCCGCTGTGACTTTTTTTTTTTTTTTTTTTTTTTTTAGATACAGAGTCTTACTCTGTCACCCTCGGTAAAGTGCTACGGTGTCACAGATCACAGCAACCTCCAGCTCTTGGGCTTAGGAGATTCTCTTGTCTCAGCCTCCCAAGTAGCTGGGACTACAGGCGCCTGCCACAATACCTGGCTGTTTTTGTTGCAGTTTGGCCAGGGCCTGGGTTCGAACCCTCCACCCTCGGTATATGGGGCCTACTCACTGAGCCACCAGTACCACCCACCCACTGTGACTTTCTTCTCGTGATTCCTTGTGTCTGAGTCCCTGAAGTGGCTTTCCTCCCCGGATGCCCATGGCCACAAGAAAGGGGAGCTAAGGTCCACACACTGACCCTGCCCAGCCTCTTCAGGCATTTGCCTTCCCCCCCGACCCCAGCTACAGCCCAAGAAGCCGAGCTCCCTCCCCCTCTAACATGTCACTCTGAGGACCCCCCCCTGGGGGACAGCACTGCTGTCCAGACCACAGCCTGCTTTTCTCAGGAGCCCCTACCCATCCAACCAGCACCACACCCTAGCAGTGTACCCTGGCTCTCTCTGCCACCCCCAGAAGCCACCATTTCCAGGCCACTCCCCAGTGACCCACCCTGGAGCAGCTGGCTCTGACACTGACCCTCCCCTGCAGGGGCTCCTTATGCTCCCAGATCTAGATTCTATACCCCTAATGAAGACCCTGGTGATGTGGCAGCACCTGCTGTCCTCTGCCCTGGCCTCCAGCTCACCCACCATGGCAGCCCCAGGGACAGGCCATCACCAGGTTAACAAATAAAGCGTCCACCTGAAGTCAGGACCCTGGATCAAAGCCCCCCACCCAAACCTCGCCATCCACGAACACCAAAGCACTGCGCCTGCCACACCTCCCCCCCCACGCAACACACAGCCCCTGCACCAGCCAGAGCCTCAGAGCCTCTGGCAGCCCAGTTCCAGCTGTGGCACCAGCTGTATGCAGAGAACATGTCCAGAAAAAAGTACTTGGCCGGCCAGCTGGTTGGGCTGTCGCAGAGAGGGCAGTACCATGCAGGCCCCACACTCTGCTGTAACAGCACGTGTGATCAACACAACTGCCCAGTGGCCAGTTGCTAACAATCTGGGTGGCCAGCCTCAGCCTGGCAACTGGTAAATGGCCAAGAGAGGATCCGACCTGGGGCCTTCTGCATCCCCTTCCTGCCCACACCCTGCCCACCCCAGACACCACGCACTGGGCACATCTCAGCACAGTGGTCAGGAAGCCACCCACAGCACTCCACGCTGGCACCAGCCAGACCCAGACACAACACAGCTCTCCCGTCAAGCTCCTGTTGCTCTGTAGCAGAACCTGCGTAAGGGGTACATAGGGTGGCAGGGGCGCACGGCGGGTGGGGGAGGGTGCACAGGGCAGAAGCCAGTGGACCAAACAGTCCTCTGCCTGGGGCCAGAGGCCCATGCACTCCCCTCCCACTCTCCTGCACGAGTCCAGGAGGCAAAGTGGCCCTACCCACCAGGCACTGGGTGACCAGCAAGTGCCAGTAAGTCATGGACCCCTGCCAGGAGCAGAGGCAGGCACTGCCCCTGTGTGCAACATGAACAGCACAGGGAGCCAGGGGGCCAGGGCTCAAAGCCACACCTGGAAAGAAAAACTGGCTCAGGAGCTGGGAGAGGACACCCTGGTGCATACCAGGGGAAGGGCTAGGTCATACCAGGCCTGCCCCACCCCCGTGGAACACAAGCTTCTGGAAGGCAGGCCCCCTCTGGCGCCTGGTTCCCAGCCAGCCCCTGGGCCAGGCTGAGGCGCTCATTTGCTGCCTGAATGAAGAGCGCCCCACGATTGGCCACAAGCCCAGTCCTGATTGTAAGGCGATGAAGGCCCAGCCCCAGCTCCACCAGCTGTGGGGCGTCAGGGACACACACCCTGCCACATTCAGACAGACCAGCCAGGTGCCAGCAGCTTCCAGAGACTACCCTGCCCCATCCCCAAGCCCACCCTCCCAGGGTTCAGGCCTGAGTTTCAACACAGAAAAACCAAGGGGAAGACACAGAAACAGCTGCCAGGCCAGGCCTTGTGCAGAGAAGCTCAACCTGGGACAAGCCCTGACCAGAGAGGTCCACCGGGAGATGGTGCTACCACCCTGGGCTGCCAACTCATCTGCCCCTACGCAGCCCAGCAGGGCAGGAGTCTGTCCACCCTCTGAGGACTGGGCTGACACCTCCACCCACAGCAAGAAACGAGTAGTGAGGACAGCAGGCGGGCTACTCACAGGGTCCCGCAGCTCCTCGCTGTCCCGGGGTGAGGTCCGAGGTATCTTTGGGGGTACTTCGTCTCCACATTCGGTATCCGAGGCGTTTGGAGACTCTGCGAGATCGAGGAAGTCGTCTCTCTTGTGACCTCTGAACCTGATTTTGTCCAGCCTCCTTAGCATGTTCAGCACCGAGCTCCGCTGCTTTACCTTAGCATGACGGTCGGGGTCCCTGCAGGGGAGGGAAGGACATGGTCACCAGCCAGCTCTGAGCACACAGCCCTGCACACTGCCCCTGCCCTGGGCTGTGAACAAGCTCCTGTGCTAGGGAGTGGCCAGCACAGCTTTTCAAAGAGAACCCCCAACCTACAGACTCCACTTCCCGCCACCCAGCAGGTGGGCCATCACCCTGTCCCCAGTCCTGCTCCACTGCTGAGCTCCCCACGGGGTCTGGGCCCGGCCCACCCAGGTGGCACCAAAACCCCAGGGTAACTGGAGCAATGAGACACTGAAGGAGGGCTGACCACTCCCAGAAGTTCCTCAAAAAGCCATCAAGCCACACACACTGCCCAGAACAGCAGCTAAGGCCTGGAAACCACCAGACAGAATCAGGAAAGCCTCAGCAGAGTCCTGCGGGACAGGTGGGACCTGGTCCTGCATGCCCCGCCCACTCCACCTGGCCCTGACCCCCAGGATCCTGACCACCCTGCTTCAAACATGTTCCTACTGAGGGTCTGACCCTGGCTCAGCCTCTGAGCCTCCATCCAGGCCTCACTTCCTCCCAGAAGCCTTCCCAGAGACGGTGCCAGTGGCACCTCCCCAACCAGGCTAGGGCAATGAGGGAGAAGACCAGGAGGTGTGGGTCCTGTGCACAAACTCACATGTGTGTGCACCAAGGATGCATACCACATAGGGTGCCCGCTCCCCACATCTGCCCCAGCTGGTCCTGGAACAAGACACCCCCGTCCTAGGGGGCAAAGTGAGGGTCTATCCAGCCAGCCCTACTCAGAGGCCCACAGAGGGGCCGGCCAGGAGAGGGGGCCCCCAGCCCAACCCCATTCTCAGTCATGCAGCTCCCACAGACCCCAGCCCTGGACTTCCACAAGATGCCGGGGTGCCCAGATCCCCACAGGAGAGTGGGGCTCTGACACACCTGGACTCAGAGCATGACTGGAATGGGAATGACACAGATGAGGTAAGAAATTCTGAGAACCCACAATGACAACCCTAACTGGGTGGCCTACAAGGAGGGAGGCACCCAGCCGGGTGCTCCCAGTGGCGTGGAGGTGAGGCAGGAAGGCCACCTCCTGTTGGGTCACTAAGGAAGGTCAGCTGCAGCAACACGCACACCTGTCTGCAGCCCTGGCTCACCCTCCCCACTCCACCCCCACAAGGCTCCCTGCAATCTTTGGCATTGTGGCTGAAGTCAAGTCACATCAAGAAGACCCCCTAGCAGTGGGGACCCCAAGTCCTTGGTCAGAGTGTTCTGGAACTGGCTCTGAGCAGCAGGGCGGAGCAGGCAGTGCACAGGTGGGTGCCAGGTGGCTCAGAGCACCGCAGGGTGGGCTGACAACGGCCCTGGTGCAAAACCCACAGGAAAGGGGCCATGCAGAGCAGCCCTGACACCCAGCATCCCAAGTAGGCAACACTGCGGTGACAGGGGAGGTGGTGTCCCTAGGCACAGGGTCAGGGGCATGTGCCGGCCACTTGGAAAAATATCACTCAGAGGAACTATGAATCCCAGAGGGACTAAAGGGTAATAAAGTAACAGCACACACCCCAAAATGAAAGAGAGTGTTGCACATGTGAAGTCCCTAGAGAAAAGAAGATCATCTTTTTTAAAAGACTAAAAAATAAAACCACAAAGTAACAAAGTCTAACATACAACCAGACAAAGGTATGAAAAAGTAACAATTTAGAAATACAGTAAAACAGGGAATAAAGATGGCAAGTGGATATGAAGGAGTGACAGCCAAGACAGCCCGTGGGGACAATGACACACCACCGCTTACTCATGCACAAATCTTCCACTTCACCAGAAAGGAAACACGCTAACTGGGGTACAGGTGCAGACGCCCTGGGACTGGGGAGTCCATGTCCTGAGACCCACATGACCAGGATTGAATCCCAGCCATGGAGAAGGTCTTGCTCTCCCACCAGCACAGCCCAGGGACCTGGAAACGCCCTGGTGCTCACACAGGAAACCACAGGGCCAGTCATGGTGTCACTGTCCGTGCACAGCAGCCTTCAGCAATTCTCTCTCCAAATGTCCTATCCCACCTCCCTATTACCCTTTCCCCATTTTTTTTTTTTTTAATGGTAGAACACACATAACATAAAATTTGTCTTTTTTTTTTTTTTTGAGACAGAGTCTGAAGCTGTCACCCCTGGGTAGAGTGCTATGGTGTCATAGCTCACAGCAACCTCCAACTCTTGGGATCAAGTGATCCTCTTACCTCAGTTTTTCTACTTTTAAAAGGGTCTGGCTCTTGCTCAGGCTGGTCTCGAACCTGTGAGCTCAAGCAATCCACCCACCTCGGCCTCCCAGAGTGCCAGGATTACAGGTGGTGAGCCACCTGCATCCAGCCAACATAAAATTTATCAACTTCACCACTTTTGTGAGTGCAGTTCAGTGGTGCTACCTACATTACTGACAATTGTGCCTCTGTCTCCATAGATCAGGCATCCTCAAACTTTTTAAACAGGAGGCCAATTCACTGTCCCTCAGACCGTTGGAGGGCTGGACTATAGTTTAAAAAAAAAAAACAAAAAAACTATGAACAAATTCCTATGCACACTGCACATATCTTATTTTGAAGTAAAAAACAAAACAAAACAGGAACCAATACAATCACACCGCCTCATGTGGCCCGTGGGCCACAGTTTGAGGACCCCTGCCATAGATCTTCACGTGGTAAAACTGGAACTCTGCTCACCGAGCGTTAAGTCCCCATTCCCCCAATTCCCAATCCCCTTAGCCACCATTCTTACTGGTTTTTTAATTATTTAAAAAATAAAAGAATAAAGTAGGTAGGGGACATGCAGCAATGTATAATCTACTTCCCTTCATTCTTGAAAGGCAGGAGCTCCTGGGAGCAGCAGCTGAAAGGGAGGCTTAGGGGTTGGCTGGGGCAGAGGCCGCAGACCCCCAGGCTGGGGGTGCCTGGCTGCTGCCACCTGGGGACATTGGGACAGCTGTGCTCTTACACACACCAAATTCTTAGACATTTTAAGGCCAAAGGAGATCTCCTTGTCTGGGCTGCCAGCATTCCCTGAGGCTGGGGCCACCTTCCCCCTTAGCTCAGGCCAGCAAATGAGGCAGCTGCACTGGGAGAGGGACAAAGGCACTGAGTGTCCTGCCTGCCACGAGCAGAATGAAGGGCCAGGCTACCACAGGCCGTTCTCCCAGTGCCCACCCACTGGAAGGGCATCCAGCACGCAGCCCACCAGAGCAGGGGCACCACAGAACCCCACTCCCAACCCCCACCCTCCTCAACTAAGCTCCTTGGGTTCTTCAAAAGGACAGACTCTTCACACTACTTTAAGGACCACACTCACATCACCAACCACGCCAGTGGGCCGAGTCCAGGCTGCACTTCCTCCCCATGCCTGCCCCAGGCAAGGATGGATTCTGTGTCCACCCAGGCAGACCCTATGCCAGGCTGAAGAGCAGCCAACCCCACACCAGAACGATCTTCTCTTGATAAATCTGCAAAGACGCCACTTCCCAGTAGGGTCACAATCACAGGTTCCAGGTGGGCACGACTTTTGGGGGTGACAATGTTCAAACGGACACACCCCTAGCCTAGGGATGAGGAAGCTGTGATGGAGACTGACTGTCCAGGGCTGGATCTCATGGAACCCTGACTCCAGAGCGGCAGCCTTTCCACCAGGCCAGCGTCCCCTGATGTCTTGCTAGAGTCTCACCACACCTCCAGCCCTGCCCGTGGTCCACGGGAGGAAGCCATCTCCCCCGCCTGCCATCCAGCTGCTCTGCCCAGGACTGTCCCCTCCCCCACCAACCTGCTCTGAGCAGCCCAGGTCCCTGCAATCCAAGCTACATTCCCCTCCCAAACTGGCCTTCTCCTCTTGTCACCTTAAGCCCCCAAGAGGGAACCAGCCCCTTCCCTCCTGGCTCTGAAGCAGGTCCTCCGATGGCCTTCGCCTCTTTCCTCCTCTCCTCCCCAGGCTGCTCGGCCAGCTGGGCTTATGGTGGAACTCAGCCTTTCTATCACGTGACACTGGGACACGCTGCCCCATGGAGAGCAGCAGCTCCCCCAAGATGGTAGCCTCTGTCCAGAGTGAGATCTGCCCCCACCATTTTGGCACCTCGATGTGGAAGCAGATGCATCCAGAAATGCTCCTCAGTGAAGCTATTCCACCTCCTGCCCCAAGCCAGGGTGTGCTGCGTGGACCCCACGGCTCCCCTGACCCACCAGCTCAGGACACTACCCGCCAAGCTCCAGCCCCTCCACAAGCAGGCCGAAATCCAGCCCGCAAGCTTGGGGACACAAAAGCACACTGCTCTGGAAACTCATTGAATTGTGGTAGACACACAAAGGCAGCAGTGTCCAAGGAACCCGGGACAGGAAAACCAAAAGGACTTTATTTCCCGTCTCCTGGCCCAAGATTGAAGGGAAAGAATAAAAAATAGTTCCTAGTCATTGGCGCTCACCCTGAGCCTGCCTCCCTCGCCCCATCTCCCAGCCCAAGGTCCTTTCCCAGTTCTGGATCCACAGCCCTGCGGCCAGACGCCCCCACAATAGCTGCCAGTCCACCATCCTCACACCCCACCCCCATCACCATGTGGGTTCCCACAGGAGGTGCCAGCATCTCCCCCACCTTTCTGTCTGAGCTACCTTTCCAGCCACAGGGTAACCCCCCCCCCCAACTAAGCCATTCTCACCCTCAGTCTAATCACCCTGTCAGGGGGACCAACAGCCATCATCACACACCACCAGGTTGAGGGGTGGGTAAGGGGGCACTCACCTGCCCAAGGTCAGAGTCGCAAACTAACCTTGCTATTCCTCCCGCACAAAACGTGGGCTGAGCCACATCCGCTCCACCAGCTGCCCAAGTGCCAGGGTGTGAGAGAGCCCTGGGGGAGAAGGGCTCCATACTGAGCTAGTCCACCTGGGCATCCTGAGTACAGCAGGTAGCAGCAGTCCACAGCCGCACCCTGATGTCCAAGGCCACAAGACCCCCAGACAGGGGTCCCTCCTCAGAGGCTGTTAGAGGACAATGTGAAAGGGTGTGAAGAAAGTCTCAGCAAGGTGCCTGGTCAGCACCATAGCAATGGCAAAATCACAGCTCCCACTTTCCAGAAAAGTGCTCTGCCCTGCTCACAGTGCTCAGAGGGAAGAGCTAGCGTGAAACTGACAGGCGGAGAAACTGAAGCTGGGGAGGCAGGTAAGAGAGAAGTGCACAACAGAGACCTGAGCTGACTCCGCTGGACCCCACAGCCTGAGCTTGTTTGAACCCAAGATGGCCTGGGGGCAGCTCAGCTCCAGCCGGCCTCCCCTCCCCAGCACAGGCCTCTAGGAATGCATCCAACATACAGCACACAACTCACAGGCCCTGCCCTCTCTGGGGAGCCCGGCAGAGCGACCACACAGATATCCACTTACACAAACAAAGCTAGCAAGAGACCCTACGTTTTAAGAGCAGGTAGGCAGGCAATAACCTCTGTGTCACCCACACAAACAACTAAGCGACAAGAAACCCAGAATTCGTCTCTGGTGGAAGCTTTTTCCCAACTCTCTCCATCACCCTCAGCAAACAGGACTTGGGAAGATCCAGCCAACGAGACAGCTGGAAGGAAGCACCTTCTGGATTCTCCGGATTCGTCATGTCTTCCTGCCACTGCCCTTGCCCAAGTTCCTGAAAGCTGAAAGCAGTGGGGGCTGTCAGCCATCTGGACGCAGGCTGCTCCCCAAGCTGCTTCATGAAAAGGCTGTGGCAGAGCACATGGAGGCCGCTCTGGAGCAGGGCTCAGCAAACCTGCTCCACGAAAGGCCAGGTAGAAAGAATCTAAGGTTCAGTGGCCATACCACCTCTGCACAGCTTCCCAACCCCACCGTAGAGCACAACGGGTAGCCGTGTGCCAACAAAAACAGGCAGAAACAGGCGGCAGCAGCAGGGCTGGCCCCTGGGCCATTGCTGACTATCCCCTGCCCATAAATGGTTCCACGGCCATAAATGCCTCACAGAACAAGAGCTCACCAACAGGTCCCAGAACTTGCTCACCCACTACAGGGGGTCAGGACAGGGCGTGGTGCCTCTCACCTGTAATCTCAGGACTTTGGGAGACTGAGACAGAAGAATCACTTGAGGTGAGGAGTTCGAGAGCAGCCTGGCCAGCAATAAGACCCTCTCTCTACAAAATACAGAAAAATAAGCTGGGCAAAGTGGTGCACATCTGTAGTCTCAGCTACTCTCCAGGTAGGAGGATGGCTCGAGCTCAGGAGTGTGAGACTACACTCCAACCTGGGCATCAGAGTGAGATCCTGTCTCTGAAATAACAAATAAGAAAATCAAGGGGTCTGGGGGTAGCGCCCGTGGCTCAGTGAGTCACAGCCCGAGGGTGGTGGGTTCAAACCTGGCCCTGGCCAAACTGCAACAAAAAAAAGCCGGGCTTTGTGGCGGGTGCCTGTAGTCCCAGCTACTCAGGAGGCTGAGGCAAGAGAATCGCCTAAGCCCAAGAGCTGGAGGTTGCTGTGAGCTGTGACACCACGGCACTCCACCCAGGGTGACATAGTGAGACTCTTTCTCAAAAACAAAAACAAAACCAGTACATTCAAAATTTGTAAACAACCTAAATGCCCACCAACCCAGGAATGGATTAACAAGCTGTGGTATAGGTACACCATGGAATACTACTCAGCCATTTAAAAAAATGGAGAGTTTACAGCTTTTGTATTAACCTGAATGGAGGTGGAACACATTCTTCTTAGTAAAGCATCACAAGCACAGAGAAGCAAGAATCCAAGGTACTCAATTCTAATATGCAGGCAGTAAATGAGCTAATATAAGTGGTGGGTAGGGGAAGGAGTGAGCAGGGACAGGGGAGGAGGAGGGGGTGGGGCTCACGGTGTCTGACACACCTCTTGGGGGCAGGACACCATTATAAAAGGGAATTTACCTAACAAATGCAATCAGTGTAACCCAATTCTTTGTACCCTCAATGAATCCCAAACAATAAAATAAACTAATAAATAAAACCAGTGGCATTTATATATATTAAAAATGAACAATTAAAATAAAAATCAAGAAAGCAATCCCATTTACATAACTACAAAAAAATATGAAATACCTAGAAATTAACTTAACCAAAGAAATGAAAGATTTATAGAAGGAAAACTATAAACTCTGATGAAAGAAATTGAAAAGGACACTAAAAAAGTAAAAATATATCCCATGCTCATGGATTATAATAATTGACAATATTGCCCAACACAATTTATGGATTCAATGAAATCCCATCAAAATACCAAAGACAAGGGCCAGGCATGGTGGCTTATGCCTATAATCTTAGCACTCCGAGGCAGATGGATTGCCTGAGCTCACAGGTTCAAGACCAGTCTGATCTAGAGGGAGACCTCATCTCTAAAAGTGAGCTGGGCATTGTAGCAGGTGCCTGTAGTCCCAGCTACTTGGGAAGCTGAGGCAAGAGAATCACTTGAGTCCAAGAGTTTGAGGTTGCTGTGAGCTATGATGCCACAGCACTCTACCAAGGGCAACAAAGTGAGACTCTGTCTCAAAAAAAAAAAAAAAAATACCAAAAACCTTCTTTCCAAGGAACCACAAAAGACTCCAACAGCTAAAGCAACCTTGAGCAAAAAGAACAAAGCTAAAAACATCACACTACTGAGTACAAAACTATAGTAACCAAAACAACATGGTACTTGCATAAAAACAGACAGAGAGCAATGTAACAGAACTGAGAATCCAGGTGTAGATCCACGTACTTACCACCCACTCATCTTTGACAACGGTGCCAAGAACACACAATGGGGAAAGAGGAGTCTTTCCAATAAATGGTGCTGGGAAAACTGGATAAACATTTGTGGAAGAGTGAAACTTAACCCTGTCTCTTACCATACACAAAAGTCAAACTAAAAAATATTAAGAACTTAAATTAAGAGCAGAAACTATGAAACTACTAGAAGAAAACCCAGGGAGACGGTCCAGGACACTGGTCTGGCCAGAGATCCTTCTGTGTGAGATGCTCCAAAGCAGAGGCAACAAAAGCAAAAATAGACGACTGGGACCCATCAAGCTAAAAAGCTTCCATACAGCAAAGGGAGCCACCAACAACATGAACAGACAACCCACAGAACGGGATAAAACACCTGAAAACTATCCATCGGACAAGGGTTTAATAGCCAGGATATATAGGGGGCTCAAACAACTCAACAGCAGAAAAGTAAATAGTCTGAGTTTAAAAAGACCAAAAGATCCAAACACATTCCTCAAGACACAGAGGTACGTGGGAAAAGTGCTCGTCTCCACCAATCACCAAGAGAAATGCAAGTCACACCACAGCAAGGTCACCTCACCCCAGTTAAAAGAGCTTTTATCAAAAAGGGAATAAAAAGCTAACAAAGATGTGAAGAAAGGGGACCCCTCATGCACTGCAGTGGGAAGGTAATTAGTACAGCAGT
The DNA here is from genome assembly GCA_963574355.1 of Loris lydekkerianus. NCBI lineage: Eukaryota > Metazoa > Chordata > Mammalia > Primates > Lorisidae > Loris > Loris lydekkerianus. Next base: position 19,658 of record CAUYPK010103106.1, read on the forward strand.
GACAGAAAACAGTACACAGACTCCTCAAACAGCTGAAGACAGCGACCACACAATCCTGCAATCCCCCTGCCGGGCACACTGACTTGGACACAAGTCAGTATGGAAAGAGACGCCTGTGCCTGTGTCTACTGCAACACTATTCACAGCAGCCAAAACACAGATGCGCATCGGTGCCCATCAGTGGTGGACAGGTGAAGAAATCATGGTACATACATATACACACACATGAAGTATTCTCCAGGCACAAAAAAGAATGAAATCCTGACATTTGCAGCAGCACAGATGGGACTGGAGGCCACAGTGTTACCTGAAATAAACTAGGCACAGAAAGACAAATATACAACTTCTCACTCACGTGGGAGCTAAAAACGTGGACCTCAGGGGGACAGAGAGTAGACTGGTGGTCATCAGAGGAGGACCTCAGGAGGACAGAGAGTGGACTGGTGGTCATCAGAAGTGGACCTCAAGGGGACAGAGAGTAGACTGGTGGTCATCAGAGGTGGAGCTCAAGGGGAATGAGAGTGGACTGGTGGTCATCAGAGGTGGACCTCGGGGAGACAGAGAGTGGTCTGGTGGTCATCAGAAGTGGACCTCAGGGGGACAGAGAGTGGACTGGTGGTCATCAGAGGTAGAGATTCAAGGAGAATGAGAGTGGACTGGTGGTCATCAGAGGTATACCTTGAGGGGAGTGAGAGTAGACTGGTGGTCATCAGAGATGGACCTCATGAGGACAGAGAGTGAACTGGTGGTCATCAGAGGTGTACCTTGTGGGGACAGAGAGTGGACTGGTCATTATCAGAGGTATACCTCATGGGGACAGAGAATGGACTGGTGGTCATCAGAAGTGGACCTCGTGAGGACAGAGAATAGACTGGTGGTTGTCAGAGGCGGACCTGGTGGGGACAGAGAATGGACTGGTGGTCATCAGAGGTGGACCTCTGGGGACAGAGAATAGACTGGTGGTTGTCAGAGGCGGACCTCGTGGAGACAGAGAGTGGACTGGCGGTTGTCCGAGGTGGACCTCATGGGGACAGAGAGTGGATGGGTGGTCATCAGAGGTGGACCTCGTGGAGACAGAGAGTGGACTGGTGGTTGTCCGAGGTGGACCTCATGGGGACAGAGAGTGGACGGGTGGTCATCAGAGGTGGACCTCGTGGGGACAGAGAGTGGACCAGTGGTTATCAGAGGCGGGGGGAAGGGGAGGAGAGAGGGAAGAGATGAAGGGGAAAAAAAGAATATAAATGTACATCCTACTGAACTGTGTGATTAAAAATGATAAAGGTGAGCCAGGTGTGGTGTAACCCTAGCACCCTGGGAGACCAAGATGGGTGGACTGCTTGAGCCCAACAGTTCAAGACCAGCCTGAGCAGTAGCAAGATGCCCGTTTCTATAGAAGATTTAAAAATTAGCAGAGTTTGGTGGTGGCATAGACCTGCAGTTACTTGGGAGGCTGAGGCAGAAAGGTGGCTTGAGCCCAGGAGTTGGAGGCTACCATGAGCTATGAGGATGTCACGGGACTCCAACTTGGGTGACAGAGCAAGATACTGCCTCAAAAACAAAAAATGGTAATTATGATAAATTATGCATGTATATTTTACCTCAATAATAATAACAAAATAATTGGCAACAAATAAATGGGTGAGCCAGCTAGATTTTAAGGAAGCTCCTAGCCCCAGGCAAACCTAACCCCAAAGCAAAGGCACGGGCTCTTAAACAGCCCCTCAGGTAAAAAGAGCCTCCAAACTGCCACCTTCTCTCCCTGTAACCTATATTTTGTTTTTAACATGGCCCAGCTAAGGCCAAGGGGTCCCACCAGACCTATGAGAACCCCCCAGCAGACCAAGCCCCGGACACTGGCAGCACAGCACCATGAAACACTTCTCCTGTTTAACCCAACACACCGCAAGGAGGAGGTGGACCCAGGCTAATGCTCTGCTGGCAGCAGGATGCCAGAAGCCCAGCTGGCCAAGACAGCCTCACAGCCAGGGGCTGTAACAACTGGGCCTGCCACCGAGCGTTCCATGAGCATACAAGACCGGCTGGACACCCTTCTCAGTACCAGGAGGCAGATGATGAACCAGAGGAAGGATGTTGGCAAACAGGAGGCAGCACCTGCAGAGTCCTGCCAGAACAAGCCAGAAAGGAGCTGTGAGGGCCTGGAAGGGTGCTCATCTGCAGGGGCAAAAACAGCACAAGGAGCTCCGGTGGAGAAAGAGCAGCAAGGCCAGGTAGGGCTTCACGGGGGAAGAGCTCAGGCAGGAGTAGCCTGGATAATCGTCCTAGCCCACAGCAGTGGAGGCCAAGCACCTACCCCAGGCTGCCTGTGCTCCCTCACTGACCTTGTATGCCCATCGGAGCAGCTACTACCATGATCCCCACTTTTTAAAGACAAAAACCCCCAGAGGTTCAGGAAGGGTTGTCAGAGTCATTAGGAGCTAGAAGATGGAGTGGAGGGTGTCCTGGCTCCTCCCCACCAGCAGCATCACCTGGGGGACACCAAGGTGCCATGGCCCTACAGAGCTGCTGCCCACTGTGCTCTCAGGCAAATGCTCTGGCCTAACCTTAGCTCCCAGGACAGGGACAGTCCAAGCCATGGCCCCAGGAAAACAGCACAGCAGCGCCTCAAAAATCCAGAAACAGGCTCGGTGCCTGTAGCTCAGTGGCTAGGGTGCTAGCCACATACACTGGAGCTGGCAGGGCCAGCCAAACAGCAACGACAACTACAACCAAAAAACAGCCGGGCATTGTGGCGGGTGCCTGTAGTCCCAGTACTTGGGAGGCTGAGGCAAGAGAATTGCTTAAGCCCAAGAGTTTGAGGTTACTGTGAGCTGTGACGCCACAGCACTCTACCCAGAACAACAGCTTGAGACTGTCTCAAAAAAAAAAAAAAGTACAAAAACAGAATCACCGGGAGACTACCAATCCCACTTCTGGGCATTTATGTGAAAGAACCGGAAGCATGAGGGAAGACAGATTACACTACAAATACATTTCTGCAAGGCAAAAACCTCCGTAAGTAGTCAGAGATAAATGACAATCTGGGAAAAAATATTTCAGCACGTATCACCAACGATTACTTTGCCTAACACTGATAAACAGCCCAGTCGGAAAAAAGGGCAAAAGATAGTAAGAGTTCACAGAAAAGTAAAAACAAGTAGCTCTTTAACACGTGAAAAGATGGGTAACCTCCACTTACAAGGAGAGAAATACTAATCAAATTGCACCGAGAATCCCTTTTCCCTAACAGCCTGGCAAAGGGGCACAGCGTGTGGGGTTAGTCACAGAAAACGAGGTCTGTCCTGCTGATGAGTGGCAATAACCAGCACAGTCACCCCTTCATTTCCAGGAACCTCTCCTGGGCTCACGTGCAGCATGATGTAGGGCAGGGCTGTGTCCTTGCTACACTGTTTCATAAAAGCAATAGAAAGCTGGGTGCCCATCCAAGCCTGCACGCAGGGCACAGCCACACGGCTGCTCTGGGGAGCCGGCCGATGCACACTGGTGCTCCCCAGCATGGGCCCCACCGCTGCCATGTGTACTAGAAAGAGTCAAGGCAGGTGGGGTAAGAAAATGAAACTTGCAGGAGAGCTGCCCTGAGGGGCTGGCATGCACAGGACCCAGTGGTGGCCCTGGCTGGACACAGGAGCCTGGGGCTGAAACTACCAGCAGCTTTTGAATTCTGAATCATGGGTGTATCAACTACTCTATAGTAAACTGCATTTTAAGATTAACTTTTTTTAATAAAAAAAAAATAAAGGATTTTCTTTAAAAACGAAAACCAAAAACACCCTCCTTCTCAATGCCTAACCTAGAAGTCCTCAAAGTACGGCCCAGGAACCCTCGGGGAACCCAGAGGTCCTTGTAATAATCCTGAGACGTAGCTGCCTTTTCCACTCCTCGGCAGTTTCTTGTGTGATACGGAAGGAGACGGTACCTGGAAGCCAGGAGACCACACAGCTGTCACTGTCAAACCAGTCAGCAAAATGGCTGCAACGTGGCAGCAGCCTGCTTCATTGGGTTTGTAATGGTGATTTTTAAAAAGTATTATTTGAGACAAAGTCTCACTCCATCACTCCATAGAGTGCTATGGCATCAGCCTAGCTCACGCAACCTCAAACTCCTGGGCTCAAGTGATCCTCTTGCCTTAGCCTCTCGAGTAGCTAGGACTACAGGCACCTGCCACAATGCCCAGCTAGTTTTTATTTAATAGTAGAGACGGGATCTTGCTCTTGCTCAGGCTGGTCTTGAACTCCTGAGTTCAGGGGATCATCTAGCCTCAGCCTTCCAGAGTGTTAGGATTACAAGTGTGAGCCACCGTACATGGCCCTCATAGTGATTTTTTAAATACAAATATGCTATTCATGTTACCCTAATGGTTTATGGTTGGTATATCTCAGTGAATTAATATGTATTTTTAATACCTTAGTTTCAAACACACGGCAAACAGTAATAAACACAGCCCACGTACACGAAGGCTCTTTGTGTCCTCAACAACTGAAGACTGTCAGGGGTTCCAAGAGGAAACCCTTGAGAGCCACTTGTCCCCACAGCAATTCCAGGGGCCTCGCAGATGGACACTGCACCCTCAGCCTCCCCTATCAGCCCAAGGCCACCTCTGACCATGACCCAGGCCTGGGGCAGCAGAAGTTGGGCCTGAGTGGGGAGCAGTTTTCACTGCACCACTCAAGGACACCAGGTGTCAGGCAGGGACAGGTTTGGGGCAGGGGGCAGAGGGACGGCCAGACACAATTTCCTAAGGGGCTAGCTGGGGCACCCATCTTATTTCTGGACACAGCCTGTCACAGCCTTGACCCAATCTCTAAGGTACGCATGTCTGATGGATCTGTTTCCACCAGCACCCCATATCGCCTGCCCTGACCCATAGACTGGGGAGGTCACAGTCCAGGGCTCTGCAGGTAGCTTCCTCAACAAGCCACGAGGTGCACCTGTCACAGCCTCTGTTGGGCAGGGGCTGGGAGAGAGCAGAACAGAGTGCAGCTCCGCAGAGGGTCAGCTAATGGCCTGAGTGTCTGCACCTCTCACCTCCCACCCCAGGGAGATGCAGGGTCCCTGGGGCCAGGCAGGCAACAGGCTGCAGACCAGCAAGAGGCAGGTACAGCAGGCAGGTTGAAAAGCAACCAGGTGGGTTGAGGGGCACGGACCCTGCCCTGATCTACCCTTGGTCCTCAGGTCACCCCTGCAGAGGAAAGCAGGACAAATGGGCCGTGAATTGAGGGCCTCAGAGTCCTCGGCCACCTAACTTCACCCTCACATCCACAGCAGATGGCAATCACCCCTCCTCACAAACTAGGAAACTGAGGCACAGAGAGCAAAGGAGCAAGAGAGCAGTGGGCACGGTCCTAACCAGCGCTTCCGGTTGCCCCATGGGCCCACCACCTCCCCCAGCTCTTCCTCTGCCTGGCCTCACCCCTTCTCACCCAGGCCAAAAGTAGGACCCCCCACAAGAACGACCAGTCTCTAGGACACTGTCAGAGTTGAAACCACCTTCTGAACACAGCAGGACACCCCTGGCCCTCAGAGGTCCTGCCACACCGCTCACCTCAGCAAATCCTTGGTCTCCCAAACCCACTACCATCGTCTGGACCCCAACTGGCTACAAACACCGTCCTCCTGCCTGAGCCTCCTCCTCCAGGAAGCCCTGTGCCCGCACAGATGCTCCTATGACCTGCACAGCCGTGGTCCTCACACCTGCCTCTGCCCCCACATGCACATGTGTGTACCTGCTGGGTGGGGGGGGGATGTCACCCAATATCCCTCCTCCCTTTTTTGGTGATGACCCTGTGCTCTCCCGGGGTAATGGCCCACCTGGTGGGAGGGGCTGCGAATCACATATTCTGCCTCAGTGGTGGGCACTGCGTGGGGACGGCATAAACTAACTCAGTGGGAAAAGAGACCACGGGAGCCTGAAGCCATGCTGTGGGGCCGTCCTAGGCGACAGCACGCCTGGAAATAGTGAGACACAGGGAACCTAGGAGGAGATGGAATGGGGCAAGAAGGGAGGAGAGACCAGAGATGTGGCCTGAGCACCCCACAGAGCGAGGTCCCAGCCAGCAAACGCCCCTGTGCAAGCCTGCGGCGGCCCCTCCTCTCACACCCTCCTTGCTGGGGCTTTGGGGAGATCCTCAACAGTGGCACTAGAATGGCGTGACAGCTCCAGGTGACAACTGCAGGAACCAGTTATCAGCAGATAGCCCTCTCTTGAAGAAGAGCACAGCTCTCACAGGCCTTAAGAAACCAAGGCATAAAACAGTCAATTCCCAAAACAGGTACTTAGGAAAGCATGCTTTCATGACACTGCACAAGCCCCTCCGACAAGCCACTGGGTAAACTGCAAGCCTTCCTGATGGTTTTAAGGTAGGATCAGATTTGTAGTCACCATTCACAGACAATTCCACAGAGAGAATGCCACTGGTGGAGAGACATACCCAGGATTCCCAGCAATGGCAGGTGAGGAGAGTCCCCACGTGGGGAGAGCCTTCCGAAAAGCCTCTCCTGCAAAAGCAATTAAACATCAAAACATGCTTTAGCTTCAACTACAACAAACAGAGACCCCATGGGCGTGTGTAGCTATCATGCTCCCTGGGGCTGATTTCTGCAAATGTCTCACCCTCTAACTTCCAGAGTGAGCTGAGCCAATACATTAAATGTAGGTTGCTGAGTAATTTTGTACTTAAAAAATATTAGTATTTCAAAGCACAACTATGAAAATAATGGCTGAAGGTCTGAAGAGCCAAGAACCATCTTCATGTTACATAATTAGTCACACAGCTACTCACACACAGGCCCAGGCAGCTCACGGCAGGACTAGCTGGGCCCCACCCACCCCATCTGTCCATACAGGTGCCAAAAATCTACTCCTTGTGTGCTAAGGACGCTCTCAAGGTCTTGGCATGTCCTGATCAGACCCTCTAGCTGACAGTTCCCCAGAACTCCTGTCCTGCACAACGACCACCTCCTTCAGGGGGTGCACAGCTGAGCTCACACTCGGGCCAGCCAGACTTCCAGTGGTAACCCGTTGCCGTGCACATCAGCCCTTGCTCCCGGCTCCAGCCCCATCCACTTCTCTTCTTTCAGTTCCAGCCTGAAATCAGCCACAGCTGATAAGAGCACAGTAGGACAAGGCCCACTCAGTCCCCAGAGCTTTGCTCACACAGGTTTCAGAACTTGGCTTTCAGCAGTAACTCCTACTTCCCATATCAGGTATATGTGCCCCTCAAGGAGGCCCTGACTGACCTTGGAGTCTCCCCCAACCTTCTAAATGGACTCCTGCCCCAAAGGGACCCCCCTGCACCTCAACTACCTAGAACCATCAATGAGCCAGGATCCAAGGGTCAGCAACTCATAGTAAATTAAACCAATAACATCACTGCATTTCTTTAAAAGTAGGAATGAGGGCCAGGTGTGGTGGCTCACACCCATAATCCCAGCACTCTGGAAGGTGAGGCAGGAGGATCCCTTGAGCTCAAAAGCTTGAGACCAGCCTGAGCAAGATCAAGATCCTGTCTCCACTAAAAATAGAAAAATTAGCCAGGCATTGTGGCACACACCTATAGTCCCAAATACCTCAGAGGCTGGGGCAGGAGGATGGCTTGAACCCAGGAATCTGAGGTTGCTGAGAGCTATGACACTATGGCACTCTACCCAGGGTGACAGAGAGACTAAAAAAAGCCAAAAAACAAACAAACAACAACAACAAAAAGGCAGGAGAGAAAGCTACTTGAAGAGGAAGGGAGGGGGGGGATAGAGCTGTCACTGGAGGGTGGGAGAGAGGGGGATGGTCCAGATAATGGACCCTACCCTGGATGATGTGCTATACCTTCCATAATTAGAATCCTTGGGCAAGGGACCGTGTGCAAAGTGACAGATCCATCCCCCTCTCTCCCTCCATCCAGTGAAATCTCTATCCCATCCCCCTCTCTCCCTCCCTCCAGTGACAGCTCCATCCCCCTCTCTCCCTCCCTCCAGTGACAGCTCCATCCCCCTCTCTCCCTCCATCCAACAGACATTTTCCTGACTCTTCTTACCAACACAGCAAAAGAGATCCAAACATCTCCCCAGAATTTTCATCAAATTTTCACCAAAAAAGGCCACTAATGCCAAACTCCAATGGACTCAAAAAAAAAAGCAACTAACCAGAACAGGCACCTAAAGGCAAGTGCTACAGCAGACAATAGTAAACACACACACCCCAAAGCCTGCATTTTATATAAACATGACCCCAGAACAGTAACTTGCACATAAAACTGTACTTGTTTTTGTCCTAATTAAAACCATGCCAGAAAATGGCACTTGAGAAGGGCGAGAGAGAATTACCACTCGCTGAAGTTCGCCGGATCTAAGATTCCAACTCACCACATCCTCTCCCCCACACAGGCGTTTGGGGCTTCAGATCATCTTCTCTTTGGAGGAGCCCAATCTGTTCACTACCAAACTAGAAGCAGCTCTCTTCCAAACAGCATGTGTTCCGCGAGGGTGGACGCAGCTTACGGAGCAAGAGCTGGTCTGTGAGCTGCTCCCAAACCCACCCCTGGCACCTGTGAGGTTCCAGACGCAACAGAATCCTCTCCCTCCTGCTCCCAACTGGAGCCAAGGGACCCAGAGGTCTGGCCACAACCCCAAGGAAGGCAGGACTCATGGAAAGCAGGCGTGGGGACCCGCTGAACCAGACCAGCAGGCTGACAGGGCAGCGCAGAGAAGGCTGGCTTCCAAACCCACCTGCAGATGGCAGCTGAGTCAACCCCACAGTCACCAAAGGCCCCCAAAGCCCTCAGAGACAGGTGAAAAAAAGACCCCCAGACAACCCAAGAGTGCCGTCTTTAGGGCCTAACCTCCAAACTCCAACAGGAAACAAACACATCAACTGGTTCTACTGTGAGTGAGATGATCCCAGCCCTTGCCAAGCACACAACACCCCAGCCCCCACCCACAGTAGGGACGGTGGCAAGGCCCCCTTCAGGCTTCAGCCCGGCAGCCAGGCAGCCCGACTCTATGGAAAGGGCTGCTGGTGACATCTGTCATCCTGGCCACACTTAACACCTGTGGAAACTGATGGCTATCAGCCTCATGAATGTGATTTGACCAGCTAAGACTCCAAGCCATGGACAGTATGAGCCAACAGCTGGAGTCCCTGTCACAGAGAGCAGGGAGCTGGCCTACTGGTCTGCATCCTCAGGTCAAGCCAGGCAAAAACAGCACAGAGAAGTTACAGTCTCTGACCTCCCCTCATGGCACTGACCTGGAACTATGCAAACAATTCCAACAATGTGTCCACATCCTGATACTCTCACTGGGTCAGCACTTCCAGCTCTCCAGCAGGGAGAGCACCTGGGGTCTGGCCGGCCCCTCTCCCAGGACGGCAGACTCCTTACCTTCTGCAAGTCCCACGCCCTCCCTGATGCCCACCTCCTCAGCCTCCCTGGGCAGCAGGGAAGGTGGCCCAGGCAGGGAAAGAGCTGGATACAAGGCTGGGAACCTGGCTTGGCAGCCAACCCTGGGACCTGCACAAGTCACCACTGCACGCCTGTCAGATGGGGCGCTCACCTGACAGGGTGGCCGGGCTTTGCAGTCTCTGTGTGGGGGCATCTCGGCCCCCGACCAGCTGCAGGGGTGATAGTGATGACTCTGTGGGGCTAGGCAGAATAGCTGCTTCCCTGGTGGCTGGATGGGTCACCTGGAGGGCTCAGGGTTTGGGGGCATGGGCCAACGAGAGCCCCCACTAACCACTGGGCCCAGACCATCGGGCACTACCTCCCTTTTCCAGACACAGGGCCAGCCCCAAGGGCCACAAGATGGGGGTCCCTGTGTGTGGCACTACAGTGAGATTCACAACTCAGGAAACCAAAGTCATCAGAAGCATCTACCTCCAAGGGCAGCCAAGCTAAAAACCTGTCCTGATGACCAACTTTCCCCAAGTAACCTCTGGGGTTGCTCCAGAAACCTGAGGCTTGAGACTTGCTGTGTTCCTCAGTCTGTCTCGAGTTTCCAGGCACATGCCTGCCTCTGGCATGGTTTCCCCGAAGCTGAGTGTCTCTGGGACGCCCGGCATGTGGTCCTGGGCCTGCCCACAGAGGACGGTGGAAGGCGTGTGGACCTCCCCGCTGGGCCATGCCGTCTACAGGATGGCCTGGTCAGTAGTACACACACTTGGCATCTCACTAAGAGCAACAGAAACAAGTTGGTTCTTACCCAAAGGTCCCAGAGCCCAAGCACTGGTCACCACACTAGCACAACCTAGCAGCAAAGCGCAGATGACAAACCGTGCCAGGGAGAGCCAGAGCAGGTGAGGCGGGCTGCTCCGAAGCGCCTCAGGAGGGTGGATGCACCCCACCCTGCCCGGCCCCTGCCCCTGGCTTTGTGGGGCCCCAACATTCCTTCACTTGAAGGACACACTGCCTCTCTGGGCTTCTGTCCCTTTCAGGGCCAGCTGTCCTGAGACCAAGCTCTACTTTATCTCCTGGGTGTCTCTGCACATGAAGCTTCCTGAACCACCTGCCTTCCCTGAGGCTTACACCATCCCACCCCACCCCTGGTCTGTCACCACCCACAAGCAATACCCCTTTCTCTGCTAAGGGCCCCCAAAAGAGGGAGGAGCCTCCCTCTGGCCCAGCTCTTCCCCAGACACTGCCCTTGCACACCTCACATTCCCTGAGCATCCCACACACGCACATACGCCCGGCCCTTACCCTATGCACTGCACGCCTGCCCTGGTCTGGAATGCTCCTTATCATCTTCCACCCCACCCTGCCAAGATCTCTCCCACCTGTCCTTCCACAAAAACAGTGACAGAGAGGAGGGGCCGGCCACCTGCCACATAGGCAGTGGGCCCTGGGGACAGTGCTGCAGGAGGTGACAGTGTGGCACTGGCCCTGTGGAAGGAGCTGCAGGAGGTGACAGTGTGGCACTGGCCCTGTGGAAGGAGCTGCAGGAGGTGACAGTGTGGCACTGGTCCTGTGGAAGGAGCTGCAGGAGGTGACAGTGTGGCACTGGCCCTGTGGAAGGAGCTGCAGGAGGTGACAGTGTGCCCACAGCCAAGAAAGGCACAGAAGCAAGGATACGAGAGCACAGGACCCAGGAGCTGGGGCTGGAGCCCTGGGCGGGGAGGCCAGGGATCTATCTGGCAAGTAGGCGGCCAGGGTCAAGACCCTGGCTCTTGTCCAAGGGTGAGCTCAAGGGTGTCCATTACATTATTAAATAACTAAATAAACCACGCAGGGACCAATGGTGGCAGCATATCATGACCCAAGGACAACAATGTATGTCATATGTGCTCTGGAGGTCCCAACAGTAAAAAGAGGAAGAAAAAGACTCAGCCCACAGGCTTCCCCTCTTTGAAGTCTGCCCCAGCACCGGCCATCCTGCACAGGAAGTCAGCCCACAAGGCAGCACGGGCCCACCTTGCTGGGGGCTCATTACGGCCCGTGTGTATCAGGTCCAGCAGGTAAGAGGTTCAAGGAGGATCCCTGCTGAATGGTCAAGGGCAGCAGATCCCTCTTCACCAAGTGCACAGCCATGAACACCTTTGCTAAGACAGTCTGACAGGTGCGGCCTGCCAGCTTCTGCTTAACTGGAGGTTCTAAGAGAGAAGGAACCGGCCAGGGAGAATCTAGCAACAGTTACCTTCCTGCTGTCTGTAAAGAGAAACGTCTGCAAATCCAAGAATGCTACCACCGAGGTTACCATACCACTTAAGCAAACACACCAATCTCAAGCATTTGAGGACAGTGCAAAATGATAAAATCAATCTTTCATGCTTTCTTTTTGAAAACCCACGTGGAGAGTTCTAATTTAGGTTATGTTGGTGAGCAAAAATAATCACAAGTGGGGTTTCTATCTTCTAATTATATGGAATTTAGGACAAAAGATTCGTGTGATTCTGAAATACTTCATAAATAGGTCATATAGGCTCTTCATATCGCCAAAATTCTTTAAACTCAACACCGTGTAGTCAATTTCTCTATGCAGAACTGGCGACAAGGCAGTGTGCCTGTGGCTCCCTGCACAGTGCCAGGCACGTTCTAGAAGTGCAGGGTGTGGGTCCCAGCCAAGGAATCTACTTGGCACAGGTTTACTAAAGCCAACTGCAGCACCAGTCACCATACGTGTGAGCCATAGAATTCAAGGGCTCTCGCGATGCAATCCTGCCTCTGCGGACGGCTAGTGAGAACGTCCAGGAGAGAAAGACATCAGCACTGTCCCAGGCGTAAGCGCTCCTGTGCAGCCGAGCTGGGGCCTCCTAACTAGGACTCAGCTCGTTTCATGGTTTTCACTCAGACAACTAAGTAGTCAATTATTTAAAAATATATACTTTCCCAATTTCAAAGAAGCCCACTTATTTGTCCATTAAGTCAGCTGGAGTGGAGCAGTAGGAGCTGGAACTACACCAACCTGTGGCACTGCCCGCCCCAGCCCCGATGGCCCTGCTGAGCTGGCCCTTAGGGACAGGACCTGGACTCAGGTGACTGGTATCATGTGACTCCCCTGGACCAGGCTGTGACGCCCTGGACCCGTGTAGGCCCTCAGTCCAGTGGTGGGGGATATGGGGAAGAACGGGGGGGGGTGGGGGGGGCGCTGCCACATTAAGCCTTCAACTATGGGGGGGTCCGGCAGCTGAGACAGACCTGGGGCTGGCCCCACCTCCATCAATGCCACCGCACCCATCCTGACCACCCCTGGCTAACTGTAGAGTTGGGGCTCTGGCAACTGCTATCACTCTCCACCTCAGTACCTCTGGTAGATTTGAGGTGCAAAGCAACAAATCCTAATTTTCTGACGTAGCAGTAATATTACATTTTTAAGGCCCTGGTGAGAGCATTTAAGAAGAGAGACTTCATGATCACAGGCTGGGCCCCCTCTCAGAGAGAGAAGCGCTCACCTGCCCAGGGCTGCCCCAGGGCTCCTGCCTTCTCAGCTGTCTTTGTAAAGGAGAACCTCCAGCATCCTCAGCTGTCCTCAGACAATGCTATGGACTTAACCCTTCCATCTCACTGACCTCCTCCTACCCTCAGCCCATGCCTGCAGCTGGTGGCACTCACAGTGAGGCCAGACTCCCAGGGTGCCATGGCAGCAACCCCGGCCTCAGCGTGTACAGAGCCCTCACCTGCCTCAGCACCTTCTCAGCTCCCTGCAGCCCTGGAAGGACACTGAGACTGGATGGAAAGGCACTGGACAGACCCTGCCACCCCACTCAGCCCCCATGTGTCTCCCAACTTCCCAGTCGAAGCTTCCCAACAAGAAGCATCTTGGGCAAGGGTGGTCCGCATGCCCCCAGAGCTGTCATGGCCGGACTCTGGGCTCAAGCTCTCCTGACTTGGAGGAAGCAGGGGTCACAAGGCTGTTCAGGCTGTCCAGATGCTGGTGCAGGTGGGATGGGGGGGCTTCCATGCATGGCCACCAGGTCCACAGTGGGCAGGATGTCCTGTGGCTGTGCAGTCACAGTGACATCCTGCAGACAGTCATGGAACTAGACACAATGGGGTCTCCCATCAACACCCACATGCCTGGTAGAAGGAAAGGACCGGAAGAAGGACCTAACACGCTCGACACCCCTCCCCTCAGCCTGGTGCCCAGAGCTCCTGGCAGTTGACTCATATTTCACTTCCTCCACACCTAGCGGGCTCAGTGGCAGCTGTCACACATCTGCCACCTCCCCTGCAGGGCGGGCTGGGCTCTAAGAACCCATAATGACTGCTGTAAATCCCACTTTGGGCTGGCACCTTCGGGTCCTTCCCCTGCACCTCTCTGTCCCTCCCTCTCTCCCCCCCCCCCCAGATGCCCACACCACGATGGCTTCTGAGGTGACTCCACGGCACACCCCGTACTCCCAAGCAGTGGCTGTCTTCCTGATCTGTGCTCTGCTAAGCATGCCTGCTCTGTGCTCCTCCAGGAAACACCACCACTGACCCTATCCACCCTCCTGCCCCCTGCCTGGCCCTGGAACCTCCCTGGGGGGTGACACGTGCCCTCTGCTCACTCCTTCATCAGAGCCCTGACCATCCCCCTGGACCAAATAGGCCAAATAGGAGAGGGGCTGCAGACACCAGGCACCGGCCAACACAGGACCCCAAAGGGACATTCTGGGCAACTGGGCTCTCAGAAGCTTCTCCCCTCCCTGCCCCCACACACCTGAACCTGACAGTTTCACTTCTTGGATAAAGGACCTGTGAGATGACTCACTTGCCTCCCTGTGCTCTCAGCAGCGGCTGGGGACACAGAGTCACCTAATACTCTGGCTCAGAAGGCCCCTCTCCAGATCACTGCTTATCACAGCCCCTCCAGGGAAGGGCCAAGTCTGCAGGACTCTGTGTAAGCACAGGGGCACAGAGGAGCCAGTAACAGCCTTAGCGCATGCTGGGCTAAGGTCTGGTTGGGTTGAGGTCTGGTTCTCTCCAAGTGAGAGTTTTGTGACACAGAAGGTTTGTGTGTGTTTTTGAAGGGACTCAAGTTGCTTCAGAGTTTTGAACACCAAACTCCCCACCCCAGGAGACCAAGGAAGAACATGCCTTTCCGTCTCTGCAGCTGGGAGCCCAAGTGCCCCCTGAGTTATGGGGCCTCCTGTAGCTGGCAAGGATGCTTCCCAGTCCATGTCCCAGCAGAAGAGCTGGGAGCCCACACACGGAGTGGTCAGGTCTGAGCTCTGCAACCAGAAGGGCGCGGAGCCTCTCCGGGCCAGCGTCACCTGCAACTACCTCTGACCCCTGTATAGGCCAGACAGGGAGCTGAGGTGGCCCACCAAGGACTGTAGACAGGGGAGGGGGGGGGGGCCAGGAAGGCAGCAGGACGGCAGCTCCAGACTAGTGTGTGGGCAGGTCTAAGCGCCCTCCAGGAAGGATCACTCAAGGCAACGACAGCCCCACTCCTTCACCTCTGCTCTGGGCCCCAGGCTGGGCAGAGCCAAGCAAGTACCACCTGCTTCCTCAGACAAGGCCCACAGGACTGGGAGAAACATGGGGGCATGCAGGGAGCTCCAGTCCCACAGCACAGAGACAGGGCCATCAGGAACAGGGACCCACCTGTACCACCACACCTCTACACGTGGCCAGCACCCTGGTCCTTGGCCCAGAAGAGCTGTAGGCACACCTCGGTTTGGTCTCCAGGAGCCATGGACAGAGGCTGACCTTTAGCAAGCTGACCTCACAGGCCCCACGCCAAACTGAGCCCAGTCCTATGGGTGAGCTTGGTGGCCTGAGGCCTCACCCTGCCTGGTTCCCATCCCCACTCCTGTGTCCTGCAAACAGACTCCGTGACCCCCTCTCACCCTCCAGCAAGGGCTCCTCGACTCCCCCACTGGGCCAAGCCCCATGTGCCCTGAGGGCAGAGGCATCACTCTGCGTCCTCAGATCCTCACTGACCACATGGACCCACAGTCCCCACACAGGAGCAGCTGAGTGTAGCAGGGTGTGCAGGCCCTGGATGCTGCTCTGGACAGGCCACAGCGCCAACACAGGCAGTGGATGTCACGGACCACTAGGTTCTCTTCTCCCCAGACTTCTTTCAGGGCCTGAGCAGCCTGCACTCATAAGCCCTCCTGGCTGAAAGACATTTACCAAAGGCAATTGTGTGTGTGTGTGCGCGCGCACACACACGCCTTCATTGCTCTACAAAACATTTCAAAGGCAGCTCCCTGCCAGGACAGCAAGTTGAGAGGTGGAGAAGGGACAGGCCTGGCCAGGATGGAGTCAAAGATGCCGCTAAGCTCTGAAGCATCCCGCAGCCAGCCCTTCTCCTCCCAGCCTGATGGGCCAGATGACGGGGATGCTTTCAAAGTCAGCCTCACTTTCCCTTCTAAAGAGATCTCCAGACCTGTGCCCATCCCTATGGTGGGCCAGGACAGCTGAGCACAGCAGGGAAGTCCTCTCTCTCCTCCAGTCACATACCCAATTCAGGGAAGACAGCAGCTCCTCCCCAGCCCTGCCAGGCCAAGCTGCAGCAGCACTCAAGGGGCCTAGAAGCCGAGACACAGGCACAAGCCACATTTGAGTCCTTATCAACACAATGGGGGGGGGGGGAGAGGGGGAGTATAACGAGTCTGGTTCTCCCTTCCAAGTGCACCAGGACTACGTGAACAGAAAGTGGTGGTAGCCTGGCTTCCCATTCCTGGGACGGACCCAGGATGGCCAGAGAGGGTGAGGACGAGAGTGACTCACAAGGTACCAGACAAGCATTCAGCACCAGCACAGACCCATGTCTCACTCACACAGGCACTGAAGTACATGCAGAAGTAGTTACAGATGTGTGCAGATGTGTCATCCCATGTGGGCTGGCATTCATGCCTGAGTGTCCCTAGAGAAGGGGCCAATCCCAGGGCCAGGGCAGGAAATCTGCACAACAAACTTGGAGCATCTCCTGGGGCGAGAAGGTCAGGAAGGGCTCGGACTACAGGATGGGTGTCAAAGGGACCCGCGGCCAACACTGCACCGACGGATCAACAAACAAACGGAGTGATGCTGGGCTACACCGGAGGACAGACAGAGAGTTTGTGAACACTGTGAGCGACTAAATGACCAGGGAGGAAAGACGGCCTCCTGTGGGGAAGATCTCCACTCACAGATGCAGCAGCTCCGCCCTGAGGAGGAGGCACCACTCCCGCCAGGCAGGGTGGCCTGGGCAGAGTGCCTCCTTCCATCCACAGACGACACTGTGGAAAAAAGGAAACAGTCACGTCACATGGGAGATCTAGGAGGGTGCCCAGGAGGCTCCAGCAGGGAGGAGGCGGCATGGGTCACGGGAGCCCCGATGGGGCGTGACGAGAGGGCACCTTACATCCAAATCAAACAGGGGAATTCCATTAGTCCGGGTAAATTCCAGGGAAAAGGGATCCTACCAAATACCTAATACTCCTCAAGCCCATCAGGGTCATCAAAAATAAAGTCTCACAGCCCAGAGAGACCAAAGGAGACACACCAGCTAAATGTCATGTGCTGACCTAGATGAAGTCCTGGAGCAGAGAAAGGACATTAGGTAAAAACTAAGGAAATCTGAACAAACTACCCACTTTGGTTAATAATAGCATATCACTATTGTACATAAACTGCAATATATGTATATAAGAGATGCTAATCATATAATACAACAAATTGTGACTGTTGTTAAAGGACATAATATGGAAACTATTACTGTTGCAATTTTTACATGAATCTAAAACTATTCTAAAAAGCACAATCTAATAAAACAAAAAGCCAACTCCCACCCCGTGCAAGGCAGGGCAGCATGGGGGTGGACGTGAGTTCCAGCCCACTCATAGTTGTCTGAGTGTCCAGGAACCACCCCCCATAGCCAGGCCCAGGCCCTGGGATGCCCCAGAGGACAGAGAGGGCAAGAGTTAGTTTCAACCCAACTGATGTGCACAGTAACAGAAGGAAACTGAAGCAACAAAAACAGTGGACTGGGGGACAAGCTCTAGGGCCATCAGGGAGAGCCCTAAGGGACCCACCCCATGGGCCCCACCCTCACATAAAGCTATTCCTCCCACACACACTGTGAGACACTGTCCTCCTGTCCCACTGTCCCCAACAATTCCAGGCACCAGTGGAAAAGCAGAGCCTGACTCTCTAGGAGACAGACGACCGCAGGCCGGAAGATCCACACAGGCTGGGGGAGGCCAGGAAGGCTTCCCAGAGGAATGACTTGAGTGCTGCTCACACGAATGGCAAGCAGGAAAATGAGTTGAGAGATGTATGGTGGCTTGAGGTGCTGGGTGCCCGGTGGATGGGTGGGAAGAGCCCCAGAGCAGCCACACCAGCAGAAGGCTGCAGGGAACATAGACCCCCCAGTGCCGGGGCAGGCAAGGCCAGCCCACCAAAACAGGCCAGGCTACCACATGCAGTGAGGAGGTGCCACACCCCAGAGAGGCAGCAACACAGCTGTCACCACACGGACACCAGAAGCCACATGAGGTACAGTCTCACCCCACTTGCAAGGAATACCCACAAGAGGCAAACCAGAGGGACAGGAAGCAGGTCCAGGGTTGGAGGGCTAGGGGAAGATGGAACAGGGGGTGCTGCTAAAGGATCCGGGCTTCTGTGTGGGGTGATGAAAATCATCTAAACTTTGACTGTGGTCACACAAAGATGGTTGCACAACTCCATGAATACACTTAAAGTCCATGAATTGTGTACTTTACATGGGTGAGTTATATGGTGTGCAAATTACACCTCAATAAAGTTGTTTAGAAAGAACAGACTCTGGCTCCCAGCCTGGACCCCACCCCACCCTGTAGCCCAGCTCAGTGCTGGAGGTGGGGTCCCTGAGGCCTGGGCTGGAGAGGGACCCAGCCAGGTCAGAAAAAGGTACCACTCTAGTCCCTGACCAGGAGCAGAGAGACCCCTGGCTTCAGGGCACCCACCTTCTAGAAGGGCACACAGTAAATAACAGCAAACCACAGCAAGAGGAAAGCCAGGCTGGGGACAGAGAGACGGGTGGGGACAGGAGCAATCAGGAGCTGTGCGCAAGTGCCATGGCAGAAGGGGCAGGGAGGGCACCAGGACTCAGGAGGGGGTCAGGCATATCCCACACCTGTACCCCAGGCTGCAGGGCAGGGGGGAAGCTACTGCCTCCCCAACCCAAGTACCCACCCCGGACAGCCCCAGGCTCCTGCCCACAGGGGCTGGTAGAAGCAGCAGCCCCTCTCACCCATCCTGGGACACCCAACCAAGAGAAGCTGAGCCATGTCCCTGAAACCCTCCCAAGTGCTACGGTCCTCAAAGGGTCCCAGCACACTGAGTTTCTCCCACCACAGCTGAACTTGAGCTTGGTGGGTTAGGGGGTTCCAGGTGGAGCTGCCCTTCCTGAGGGACAGTCAGCTACTCACCAAGCACAGAGCTTTCCCAGTGCCCCTACGCTCTGCCCCCTCGGACCATGCTTCCCAGAGGGCAGCAATGCAGCAGCTAGTGTCAGGGGCCACCCCAGAAGCCCTGACCTCTAGACAACCCAAGGCCACCCCACCCAACAACAGCCAAGCCCAAACGCCAGGAATGGGGCACTCCAGGCTTCCTCGCCACGCCTCTTCCTCCAAGGAAGCAAGAGCAGGGCCTCCCCTCCCCTCTAGGCCGAGGCCTTTGTTTACAGGTGACCAAACTGAGCCCAGAGAGGCTAAGCACCATCTCCCAAAACCCACAGCAGCAAGACCAAGAGCCTTCTCCAACACACACCCCCACCCACACATGGGCCTGGGGTTAGGAGCAGAGCTCACTGGGTCAAACCTAGCTCTCCCGTGCACCAGCCTATGGCCTCAGGGAAGCAGGTGCACTTCTCTACACAAGGTCCTCCTCACCTCTGAGCCAGAGCCCACAACAGCACCCATCTCCAGTGGTTGTGAAAATCAATCTCATAACATGCTCAGAATGACGTGTCAGGGGAGGGGGGGGTCGGATGTATCTTGCTATTATTCTATTATTGTATGTTCAGTAGCAGAGAGAGATGTCTTACCACGACTTTAAACTTACTGCTTATATTTTTTTCACCAAAGCCCCCAGAAACTTGACTAAACTTTCCGAAACTATTGCTGGCGAGGCAGAAGGGCTGCAGTAGGGGTTATGAGTGAGCCTTTGGAGACAAATAACACAATTCAAATACCAGCTCTGTTACTGAACTTGGGACTCCGGCAGCTGCCCTGCCTCTCTGTGTCTCAGTTTCCTCATCTGGAAATTAGAGTGAAGGTGTATGCTGTGAGGGCTTTGCAAGACAATTCATATAAAACACCAGTGCAATGTCTGGCACGCAGGTTGAGAGATTTCTAATACTATTACTTATTTTTTTGATAGGCTAATACTTCCTGTCTTCCCGCGTCACCCCAGGGACTTTAATCACAGGCTTAAACATAATCACTACCTTAGGTTAAAACTCAAATGCCAAACAATCTTAACAATAGCCTTTAGACGCGACGATCATTAGCCGTGAATTACCAGCCCAGCGTCTCAGACTCCCAGCATTCTGCATGGGGCACATATAGGGCACCAAGGGCAGAAGAGCATGGCTTTCTCTAGGGAAAAACCTCATTTTCTTGCACCGTCTCCGTCTGTAAGAGAAGTCGAAGCAACCTGCCTTTAAGTTCTCAAGTTAACCGATTACATTTCCCCGGCTGCCTGGGCTCCAAGCAGGTGACAGGCTGCCCTTAGCCTCACGTACCCAGGTTCGATCCACAGAGTCACCACCCCCTTAAGAGCCCCAGGACTCCTCCCAGGTCCACCTAACTGCTGAGACCCTGAACTTTTACCCCTTTAGAAGCAGTGTTTTATGGATTCTGCCCAAAATAAGGACCTAAGGGAAGTGCCTGTTGCTAATGCCAACAAGCCAAGACAAAGGCAGTGATAAGCCCACTGCACAAAGAGCCCCTATGCCAGCCTATGGGTGACCCAAACCAAATGCCTTCAAAAAGCACCACATGAGTGGCCAGCAGATGCCCATCCCTGAGCTAAGCAAAAAGAAGCTGCTTCCCTCTGTACCCCACCTGCTACTCACCTCTGACCCATGTCTTATCTCCCCAATTCATTAGTCACTTCTGTTAGCGCAGGGATGTTCCTCCACATGCCCCAACCCTTACAGCAGCTGCCCCAGGCGGCAGCTGGCACTGGGCTTCCCACGGACACTGCTGTACTTCCCATAACAAGGTGCATAGCAGCCTCGGGGGCTGTCTTGCAGGGAGGGAGGGAGGAACTCCGGGAGGGGTGACCTGGCTACACAGACAGTCGGCAGCATCTTCACTGCCAACTAGCACACACCTCACACCTGACACTCACAGGTGCTCTGGAAATGCTTCTTAAGTCCCCACCACAGCCACTGGGCAGGAGGCCCCCATCCTGACACACACGGCAGCTCCCAGAAGGGCAAACATATCCAGCTCCCCAAGTGGGGGGCTCCAGAAACAAGTCCGACCAAAGCCATGCCACTTCAGACGGGAAAACCCGTGGATCCGGCTTCCAGAGGAAAACATCTGAACGGCAGAACATGGGGAGCTGGAAGGGACCTCCACGTGGCCCCCAGGGGAGGAAGGGCCACAGAGGGCACAGCCACTAACACAGATCATACATCAGGAGGACATCAGGGTGCCTCGGTACCTCATAACATGGATTTCAACCCCAGTGGTGGGGTTTGGTGCTGGCATTTCTGTAATATCTGTAACATCACTCTGCTACTGTTTCCAAAGAGAAAATAGGCTGGCTCCAGCCTTCCCTGGCAACAGTGGCTCACTAGAATCTAATAACACTTAGTTTTCACTGTGCCTGAACCACCATTCTATTCTATTACATATACAAAATGATGATTCAGGAAAACCCCATCTCATTATCCTCCCTGGTTTTCTACTTGGCGAAGGTGAGGCCCAGGAAAAACAAGGAAAGCAGAGGTCACTCCAAGCTGGCGCCGGGAGCTGTCCCCTGACATCCGGTTGGGCTGGACCCTACAGATAAAAGGAGGTGCTGAGGGGGAGGCTTCACAGGTCGGTGGTTTGGAGAGAAACCCCCTGGTCTTCCCTTCATGAAGGGCCCTCCAGCACCTGACAGGAGAGGCTGAGAAAACAGGTCCCCAGAGCCACGGGAAATAGGACTACGAGACTTTCCCATGCATCTTCCTGGAAATGGTTCTCCTGAGTGCAAGAAGACAGACATCGCAAAAATAGCCCTGCCTGTCCCCCAGGCCACACCACTCGGACAGCCACACTCCACACACTTTCAGCAAGGGCAGCTGAGAGGAAGGACAGGCGGAGCAGCGGGTGGTGGCCTGTTGAGACACAGGTATCCCAACCTCCCTGGGAGCCTAGCATCAGTATAGGGCTTCTTGGCCCCTGCTTTGGTGTCACCAAGTGCTACGGAAGGGTCAACACCACAGTCACAGCAGAAGGAAGGCCAAGGAAGCAGGCCCCTTTCCCGGGCCAGGCAGGGCATCTCCAGAGGGATCTGCGGCAACACACAGAGGCAAGTTTACTGAGGCCACTGATCAAGGGTATCCCACCTGACAATTGTGGAATGTAGTTTCATCCCAGCACGGGGCAGAGGCAGCAACAAGAGCATACTCACTTGGCCATACCGCATGGCCCCAAATCAGCCTGGGACACACTTGGCTGGGGAAACAACAGAACACTCTGCACTGAGCTCCAAGCTCAGCCTCGGCTGCCTGAGGCCAAGGGCACTACAGCCTCAGCTCCCAGGTCTGACCCCAGGCCTGAGGGGAGCCTGCATCCCCTTCTTTAATCCCCTTGTCTGCCTCCTCCCCATTTACGGGTGAGGAAACTGAGGCACAGGAGGCTCCCTGCCTGGCCCAAGGTCACACAGCAGGGGGTGAAGACATTTCTCCAAGTTCCTTTCTTAACCACTTCTATGCCCAAAGAGCCCAGCCCTAAAGCCAGCCTCAAAGCCGGGACTTGGGAGCCTTGTTTGGGGGGGTGTGAGAGAGACTCAGAACTGAATTTTCTCCCCATCCCACACAAAAAGGAAACCCCATCCTGAAAGGTCTCCTGCAAACAGAATCTTCCTCACCTCTGGAAAGATAGCATTGGCAACAGCCACAACCATGAACTTTGCTTCTGGGGTTATCACTCTCAGGTCTCTCTGGCCCTGGGACTCTGCTCCTGCCACATAGCCAGGGACAGGCACACAAGCCTCAGGTTAAACCCTCCTGCCTCTATCCCCAGCTCTGGGCCTGGACACCGAGCAGGTCCTGCTCTGGACAGGTGGGGGCCTCAGGCTGGGGGCTGCCACACTACACCCCACCTCCTGGCAGGCACAGAGGCCTGAGCTCCAGCCAATGTGCCAACCCGCCCCAGCACAGCCCCACCAGCTAAATGTCCCAGACAAAGGGAGAGGACACAGGGCAGATAATGGGGTGCAGGAGGGGGGTGCAAGGCCCTAACTTTTTGGCGGGGTCGCCTTTGGGTTAGCAGGGGCCGGGAAGCCCCCTTCCTCTCCCGTCCCACCAAGGTGTGGGTCAGTAGACAGCATTTGCTGCGTCCTGTCTGGTCCGGTCCCCTTCCAACAGCCTAGCAGGCTGACCCTGGACCGGCACCCCCAGCCCAGGCTGCGCCCGCTCTCCCGGACGTCCTCCTCATCCGGCCGGCCCGTCAGACCCCCGGTCGGCGGACGCCAGTGCCCAGGGCGCGCGGGGGGCGGCTGTGACGCGCGTCCCGGCCCGCACGGGGCCCGGGGGCGTGTGAGTGGGGCGCGCCCGCGCGGCCCTGCACTGAGGGCTGCCCGCCCCGGGCCCGGGCGGCGGCGGGTGAGCAGACCAAGAGCGCCAGGTCGCGGCCCGCCGGCCCGGGACGGAGCGTGGCCGGGTGTGCGCCGAGGTCCGTGTGGGTGTCTGAGCCGCTTACCCTGCGCGGAGATCGGGGCCAACTCTCATCCACTCGCCGCCGCGGTGCTCCCCTCGCCGGCCGCCCGGCCGCGCTGCACCTGCCGCCGGCCCGGGAGCCCAGCGGCGCCGGGGAGCCGGGAGGAGGCGGCCCCGCGGGTGCCGGCCACGAGCGCGGAGGCGGCGGCGGCGGCGCCAGGTCGCGCGCTCGCGTCCCGCTGCGCCGAGTCTGAGCGCCCGGGCTCGGCCTGCGCAGCCGCCGCCCCGCCCCGCGCCGCGCCTTAAAGGGGCCGCGCCCGCGCCTCCAGGCCCCGCCCCGCCCCGCGCAGCCCCGCCCCGGGCCCTCGGGGGCGCGCCTGCCTGGACGGGTGCGCGCGCGCGCGAGCTCGGTTTCACGGTGCAGTCTTTGTTTGGGTGACCCACGTGTGTCCCCGTCGCCTGCACCCACGCGCACGCGGAGCCGCTAGCCTGTCACGGCCACGCGGTCCCGCGCGTCTGTCACGGCGGAAGCCACGGGCACAGCCACGCACAAGCGCGCCCGCTGCTGTCGTCTGGCCGTGGCCCGCACTCCCGGTGGGGCCGTCTGTCAGTTTGGAGAAGGGTCAATGACTTTGCTGCCGGCGACGACCCGCATCCTGGGCGGAAATGTCTCCTCTGACCGCCACTGCTGGGCCCAGAGTACAGCTCCACACAGGAGCAGGACCAGGAGGTCACACGCTGGCGGGCAGATCCCAGCATGCCCAGGGTGTGCTCCCTATCCTCCTCCCAAGCGGTGTCCAGGGCACTCCCTATTCACAGGATCTGGGCTCGCCCCACTCCTTTCTCTAAACCTCACCTCTGTCGTTCAGGGGACATCCACACTACCGATGCCCTACACCCTACACGCTGGGTCTCCCCAAGTGCTACACAGTGGGGAGGGCACGCACTCTGAGCCCAGCTGCTCTGGGTGCTGCACCCTCCAGGACAAACCACAGCTCACAGAGGGTGCTCGATGGAGGAGGTAGAGGGAACCCCAGGCCCTTGCCCTAAGTTGGGGGCACCCACTCTCAGCTCCCAATCCAGACCTGTCCCAGGAGAATGAGTGTGGGGCTGGGTGGGAGGGCAGAGGAGAACAGGAATGGACAAAATAAAGAAGGCCTTCAGGCTTGTACCACACCTTCCTGCTCCCCCAGGCTGGACCCTCTCTGCCCTGCCCTGTCAGTCTGGTCTGCCACATGAATGTCTCCAGCCCAGCCCCATGCCCTGCCCTGAACCCACTGACCCTGGGAGTCCTACAAGCACTTCCAACCCCCACAGACCAAATGACTCCAGAACTGGGACCCTCCGTTCTTAATCAAGGGCCCCCAGCCTAAGCTCAAGCTCCCTGGTGAAGATTCAGGGTCCTCTTCCTTGGCATTCCTGCTTTTCAAGACAGCTTGAAAGACCTAAGTCCCAGGAGGTGATGAGGCTGCATCTCTCTGAGGCTTTAGTGTCCTGTCTGCAGGTGGGACCCAGTGATTTCAGACTAAAAGGGCCAGAGCAAGTGCCACACAGCACGGGGTCTCAGTCTCCCCTGCACCTTCAGCAGGCAACATGGGGTGTGATCTCCCGAGATGACCGAGTCGTAGTCACATTTGTGCCCAGAGCCCCTGCCCAGCATCACTGCTAGATCTTACTGGCTCTCCTCCCCCATCCAGCTCTCTGGACTTTCCTGCTTTATCTCTGTCCTCTTGGGAAAAACACAAGCTCTACTTTGCTGCCGTCAGGTCACTGTTCTGGCCACATCCTCCAGCCTACCCAGCCTGCCTGCCTGGCCAGAAATGGTCCCAGATTCCCACGCAGCCAGGGCTCCTGGAGGTCCCCGTGTGGCACCAGCACCTCCACCTCCATCTCGAGGACCATACTTTTGATTGTTTCCATAGTTATTTGCACTTGTTTTTTCAATCCAGAGGGGATGTTCCTATAAGGAAAGACTTAGATTATCCACACATGTGCCCTTCCCTTCTCTCCCCCACCACCTTAAGACCTTGGCCAGGCTGTGCATCATTGTCAGGCCCTTTTGTTCACAAATGACCACCTTGAACAAGCCCCCTAAGTAATCCATTTGCTTATGAGACTGGCAGGGGCTGGAGTTGAAGCCTCTCCACACCTTTCATCTCAGAACCTCCTTGCTTCTCCTGCTAGAGACAGGACCCCCCCCCCCCATCCTTACAGCTGCCAACCCCAGGGAGAGACTTTGTCCTCACTGTACAGCCAGGGCTGTACCTCTCTAGTGAATCTCACGAAAGGGCTCTAATTGGCCCTGCTTGGCGACATGATACATGAGCTGGGAATGGCAGCAGGGGCAGGGCAGAGATACAGACCCTGCCTGGTAGAGGGACATGGACCCCATGCCCCCCAGGTCAGGTACTGGGTATCACAGGTGCCCACACCCCGCCTCCCATTTACAGAGCAGGACCTACTCTGCGACTGGCAGTGCCATCTGAGCCACCTGGGACAGGACAGGCCAGTGACCAATTAGAAAAGGGGGGCAGCAGATACAAATGACAGTTCTGCACCCCAGCAGGACATAGAGCAAGTGTTCAAGGGATGCTCTTTGCAGGAATGGCCAGGACTAGGATGCAGAAGGGAGAAGCCAGAGGGAAAACAGCCGTCTGGGGCTGCCCCCCCAATCCCTTTAATCAGTCCACCCTGCAAACCTCCACTGGGCACCCACCCTGTGCCAGATGCTGCTTGGCAAAGGGGTAAACCTGGTGAACAGAGTCATATACAGACCCTGCCTAGAGGACAGTCATGGACCCAACACCCTCCAGTTGGGGTACTGGGTGTCACAGGTGCCCACACCCTGTCTCCCATTTACAGAGCAGGACCTACAGTCACATGCGGAAGTGCTAACTCCCAACACCTCAGAATGCGACTGTATTTGGATATAGGGTCTTTAAGGAGGTGATTAATTAGATGAAGTCATTGGGTGGGCACAGATCCAACATGGCTAGTCTAACATGTCCATATGCAAAGAGGAGATTAGCACACAGACACACGCAGAGAAAAGACCAAGTGGAGACCCAGGAAGGAAGGAGACAGCGTCCACACACCCATGAGAGAGGCCTCGAAGGACCCAGCCTGCTGGCACCTTGACCTCGGACTTCCAGCCTCCAGAACCGTGTAAGCTGTCCAGTTTGTGATATTTGTCACACCAGCCCTAGCAAACTCATACAAGGACACAGGCTCAGAGTGGCCACACGGCTGGTGATGGGCCAGGCCACCACTGGCTCCCCATTTCCTCTTCTCAAAGCTGAGCTGGACGTGGAGGAGTGGTGGGGGCAGGGCCGCACCAAGTGGGCACTGCCAGGCCTGTGGAAGGTAACCCTGGGGCTGCTTACATCCCAGGGCCAGCTGGGTCCTCAGACCCCTATCTCCTGGCCTCAGAGCCATGATGAGCATTCTGGGCAAGATGACTGGATCCAAGAGAAGCCTGAGGTGACAAGTGAAAGAAAGCAGGGGACATTGATGGCCAAACAAAGGCATGCAAAAATGAGTCAGCGAGAGGCATCAGCAGCACGGCATCAGGCCAGCCGAGTTCAACTCTCCACTCCTCCCTCATCTTCTAAGACTGGACACAGCACGCAGCAGGTGCCCCAGGAAGATTCGCTGAACTGACCTTGGCACATGGTATGTGGGCTGTCATTCCACGTTCACAAAACTACACATTACCTAAGATGCCAAGGCCCTGAGGGCCCAGGAACCTGCCCAGGGCCACCAAGGAGAGGGACAGCAGGACTATAAGCCCAGGGCCTGCCAGCTCCAGATTCCAGGCCCTTTCCCTGAGTCAACTGCCGTCTCATCCCGGGAGATGATAGCACCTGGCACCAAATGGCCTTGGGAATGCTGGTGGTTTCTATTTGCATCCTGATTAGGGGAGGAGAGGTGGAGCCAGGGCTGGACAGGAAGGAGCCTGGGTCTGGAGCAGCCCAAAGTTTGGGGGAAGAGTCCCAGCCTGGAGTCAGGGCTCTGTCTCCCAGCTTGGCTTCCTATGGGTCACTGAGCAGAGGAGTGGGCTGGTGGTTCTGAGCTCTGGTGCAGAGACAGCAGGTCACAGGAAGTGGCTTCGCCTTCACCTTTACTGGCCCTGCCCCAGCACCTCGTCCCTATCAGGGTCCAGTGGGAAGTCCCTCTGGGTGGACACTTGCACACACCCCCTTCCGGGGAGTCCAGTGCTGCCTGCTCAGGAAGCCAGGTATGCAGGGACCTCAAGCAACTGTGGGGTGTGAAGGGGCATGAGTCTGGACTCTGAAAGTAATAGGCCCCCAAGTGATTCTGGGGTACGTTGGAAGTCCAAGAAGCCCCCTACTCCCACACCCCTGGGTGCGGATGTAAAGTGGAGGGCTTTGGAAGACTGCTGCTCCCACACACCCTGTGTCCCCAGCCCACATCTCCCCCATCAGAGCAGACCAAGTATGTTGACTTCACATGAGTCGGCTGGGACCCTTATCCCAGGAGGGTCTGTCTATGGGGTACAAAGTCTGTGCCCTTTCCATGCCCAGTCTGCAGCCTGTCATGGGACAGGAGGACAGTCAGAACCTATGGCTTCTAGAAACAGTACTTTTGACTTGTCTGGATAGGTCCAAGAAATTCCAATGGGGCCCTACCCAGGAGAAATTCCCCATGCCCACAGCCAGCAGGAGTTAACTTGGACAAGAAAGCAGGAAGGGCATTCCAGGCAGAGGGACTGGCACCGCAAAGGCCTGGTAGAGATAGGAAAAGGCAGGGCCTGGGCCAGGAAGGGCAACCCGCTGAGTTCAGGCCTCCTCCTGGGTCAGTGGGCACTGGGCAGACAGGGCTGTATGTAAAGCCAGGACAACAGGGTCTGGTCAGTGTTGCAGGTAAAGAAAGCCTCTGGGCCCAGGATACTTCCAGAATGTACAGACTGGAGGCCTCGGGGCAATGAGCAGGAGGGGGGTGGTATAAGGCTTGAATATTTAATTCCCAACAAATTTAATCTCAAGTATTGAGAGGTGGGGTCTTAAGGAGGTGACAGGGCCATCAAATCTCTGTCCCTGTGAATGTTGTCACGGGAGAAGAACTGGTGGCTTTATAAGAAGAGGAAGCGAGGCCTCAGCTGGGACACGCAATGTGTGGCACTACCTGGGGCACCACAGAGTCCCCGCCAGTGAGAAGGCCCTCACCAGACACATCCCCTCGAATTTGGACATCTCAGCCTCCATAGCTGTGGGAAGTAACTTCCTTTTCTCTATAAATTACCAGTCTCAGGCATTCTAAGCAACAGAAAACTAAGACAAGGGTCCAAGTGGGTTTACAGAACCCCTCCCACAACCAGGTGACTTGTCACTGCCCAGATGGGGTGTGGGCAGTGAGGCACCCCAGACCATGCGGTGGCTGTTGCCCCTGTGGAAAAGCCACTCAGAAGCTGTGGCAGAGCCCGGTGGGGACCAGAGGGGCTGCGGTGAGGGGGGAGATGCTCCAGACTCGGGACAGGGGTATGGGAAGCCAGGAGGGTGCCGAGTTCCCTGCCTGCCGTGAAGATCCACATAGCCCTATCTGGCAGCCTGGGAACCCAGCTTTGGGAAGACGTGGGGATGAAGAATCAGGGAAGGGAACAGGCAGGGGGTGCTTGGGGCCTGGGCTCCTCTTGCCAGAACAGCAGTGGAAGCCTAGGAGGCCTCAAGGCCATACCCAGGCCTTTGGCAGAAACCCCATCCCCAGCACTGGGGACATGGTGTGAATGCCCCCTGTGAGGACTGACTGTGCTGTCATGCCCTATGGACGTCCAACTCACCCCCAACATCTCCTACAAGACTCCAGGCCAGGGAGAGATGGCAGTGGGCTCACTGCAGTTACAGAAGTGGACCACGGTGACCTGTCCCTGCCTCGCCTGGGAGAGAGCTGGTGAGCATTCCCTGGAGGGAGAAGGTGCAGAGAGGTAACATTGTTATCATATTATATCACAGTTCAAGGCCTGGCCATGGCTGCCCGACAAGCCCACAGCAACCATCACCCTGACACTTCTCCAGCATGAAAAGTTGGGGCCAAGGACAAAGCAATGACCCATGACAGAAAGACACCCCTGGAGTCTTGGAGGAGCCTGGGGAGATGCACATAGAGGTGCCTGAGGGCACGGGCATGTGGTCCTCAGAGAACACGTGAATTTATAGCAGCTTCCAAAAGGAGTGATGGGTTCAGGTTAAGGACTGCTGATGAGAACCATCCAGTGGACAAGACATCACCTACCGAGTCAGAGTAGGGACCAGAGTGGATGGGTGTGGCCCCACCCCACCGGCTCTGGGCACCTTCCTCTGACTGGTCAGCCTGCATGGCCCTTCCTGCCTCATCCCTGTGCCCAAACCAGTGGCCTTTGTTTCTGAGCCTCTCTCTCCTCTGCCAGCCTGCACTCTGCTTGAGGGCAGAGGCCACATCTGACTGTCCCTAGATCCCCAGCCTAGGGACTGGAGCACTGCAGGTCCCGGACCTCCTATGTCCCTCCATGAACCCTGGGACAGTAGTTCCTCTGTAGCTATCTCACCCTCCCTCCTCCATGCTCCCACAGATGTGCTCAAGGGTCCCCTCCTCCAAGAAGCCTTCCCTGGCTGCCCCTCTTCTCTGAGTTCCCACGGGGCCACTCTGCCTTTTCTATGCTCCTTGGGAAGAGCCAGCCTGTCCGCAGGACCTGCCTAGCCAGAGTCCCCCATGGACTGGTGTGTTCTCATCCACCTTGGACCTGGGCCAGCCTCCTATTCGTTCCCTTCCTCCTACCCTCACCCCACCAGCTGCCCCACCCTCTGGACTTGGATGCCGGCCTCAGAGCTACTGCCCCCTCTTGGATTCTGGGCACTGACTTCAGCCCACTGGCTTCTCTCTTGGGGACCTGCTTTGTCCCTGTTCCTACTGGTCCAGTCTGTTCCCATCGTTGGCCCCTACCCCAGGACCTGTGAGGACCTTGTCCAGGGAAGGTCTGGACAGCCTTGCATACATTCTTTGCCTCTGGAGGGGCAATGCTGGGCCTGCTTTTGGTGGCTGTGTGTCCTTAGACACCTCACTTCACCTTCTGAGCCTGGTGTCCTCATCTGTGGGATGCAGAGGTGAGAAGCCCACCCCACGGGCTGCACCTGAGGGCTCGGCCTCTGCTGATGTGGTTCCCACTGAGGACCCTGAACCACACAGCCTTACAGGGGTAAGGGGGATGCAAGGCCCCCGGGGAGGGGTCTGGATCAGGAAATCAATGCCTGCCCATCCAGGGGCTGGTGGTCTGAGAGCTCCACGTACTCCATGTACACCAGCTCACGTCTCTGCTTCAGTGCACAGGGCGCCTTGCACATGCAGGCACTCAGGGAATGTTACTAATGAGTGGCCAAAGGACACCTGGAAACCAAATTCACATATTCCCTTGGCTTGAAAATGCCATTGCATGAAAGAGGTAACACTAACCTAGGCGGGGTTCAGCATACCCACCCCTGTCTTGGAGGTTGCATCTGCATCTGGAAAATGTTAAGATGGGCTCACAGGGGAATCTCAGGGCAGAGGAAGCACAGAGGGAAACATATTTCAGGGGGATGGGTCCCTGCATATCGGGGCTCTGGGAGTGGACAGGTCCTCAGTGGGCAGACAGCCAGCTCCCAGCCTTCCCCACCTGGAGTGGGGCTTGCAGCACCAATTTGGGGTCTGGCTCCTGAGAGTGACGGGTTGCACAACCTCGTGGCTGTGGTAGACAGGGTGGCACTTGGGCCAGATGCCACACCCCCAGGACCAGCTCACCAAAGCCATATCCCTGCCCCTTTTCACCCAGCTGCATGCCACAGGGGGGTACCACGTGGGCCATAGGACAGTCTTCTTCCTTGGCATCCCTGCCTTCTGTCCCCAGGAGTTCTAATCTAGGCTCTGGGTCTTACCTTCTGGGTGACCTTAGCAGGTGCCTCCACTTCCCTGAGCCTCAGTGTCCCTACTTTGCAGGATGCTGGTCATTGGGTCGCCTTCCTTCCTGTGCCTCACCCACTCCACAGTTGTGCACAGAGGCCAGCACCTGTCCCACTGGGCCCACAAACAAGTTTGGGGGAAGAAAGTCCCATGGGTGAGCTGCCAGCCCACATGGTCACCAGGGCTGGATAAGCCCGAGGGAAGGTCTGCCTCAGCCTGGGGGCATGAGGGAGTGTGGCAAAGGCCAGAGGGAGCAGGTCATGGAGGGGTGAACCTTCAATATCCTTGGAGTGAACTCTCGATGTTCTTGGAATGCTTCAAGCAGGAGACCCCAACCCCAGAGAGCTGCTGAGTGGCCTGGGCCCAGCGAGCATGGGGCTGGGGCTGCCCAAGGCCTTGGGGGTCTGAGCCCTGCCCCACTGCACCCAGGACATGGAGTCAAAGGGGATGGTTCTCCAGCTTTAAGATTGCTATTTTCCCTGTTGGGTTTTGGACTTAATTGGGATGGGTTACCCTTTCTTCTTGCCCACTTCTTCTGGAATGGGAATGTCTCCTATGCCTATCCCACCACTGTACTTTGGGAGCAGGAACATGCTAATTTCCCAGGCTCACAGCTGGAAAGAATTGGCCTCAGACCGAGTTCCCTCTTGTGCCTAGTCCATTCAGATGAGGCTCTGGACATTGACCTTTTGAGTTGGTCCTGGAATGATTTAAGACTTTGGGACTACTGGGACTGAATAAATGTGTTTTGCATGTAAGAGGTGATTAGGTCCTGAAGGCAGAGCCATTAATGAATTAATGCCCTCATCTCAGGAGTGGACTCCTGACTCCCTCACGCTGGCCCTCTTGCCCTTCCCCCTTCTGCCCCTGGGTGATGCAGTGAGATGACCTCTGCAGATGCCAACGCCATGCTCTTGGACTTCCCAGCCCCCAGAACCATGAGCCAAATACACTTCTACACTCTGTAAATGGCCCAGTCTCAGGTGTCCCATTAGAGCAGCTGGGAAGGAACTAAGGCATCACATAATGCACTTTGCTGTCCTGGGATCACATCCAAGGTCCCACGTGACATTTAGTCATCACGTCTCCTTAGGTTCCTCCAGGCTATAAGAGTTTCTCAGCCTTTCTTTGTTCTTTATGACCTGGACTGTTTGAGAAGTCCTGGTCAGCAGTCTGATTGATGCCCCTCTCTGGTGATACATCTGGTGTTTTTCTCACAGCTCAGCTGAGGTGATGGGATTGAGGAGGGAGACTGTAGAGGCAAAGGGCCCTTCTCATTACATCTAACAAGGCCACATCAGGGTGAACTTTCATAGCTGGCACTGACCTAGTCACCTGCTGAGGTGTGTGTGGCAGGCTTCTCTATGGAACTTTCCCCCTGTCTGTTCTGTTCTCTTTGGAACGAAGTCAGGACAGTGACCTTTGTCTATTTAAAATTTCTCTCTGCTGTGCAATAAAACCAAGGGACGAGGTCATTCCAAAGAGAAGATGTTGCTGGGCCAGGTGCATGGGCTCACACTTGTAATCCCAGCACTGTGGGAGGCCAAGGCAGGTGGATTGTTTGAGCTCAGGAGTTTGAGACCAGCCTGAGCCAGAGCAAGAACCCATCTCTACTAAAAATAGAAAAACTAGCCAGGTGTGGCGGGCACCTGTAGTCTCAGCTACTTGGGAGGCTGAGGCAAGAAGATCCCTTGAGCAGGAGAGTTTGAGGTTGTTGTGAGCTATGGTGATGACACGGCACTCTACCAGGGGCGACAGAGTGACTGTCTCAAAAAAAATTCTCTCTATGTAAAACACAAAAATTAATTACATTATTTTATACAGCTGCTGTTTACTTAGACACCCACATACTTATGTATTGTGGTAAAATACATATAACATAAAATTTACCATCATAGACATTTATTTTTCACCTTAGGGATTTCTTAAGTGTGGCCAGGGAGTGCCGGGGACTGTGATGTTGTGAAAGTGACACAACTTGGTGATTGAAACGCAAGCCCTGGATCCAGACACCCAGCAGGAGCTGTCTCCATCACCTCCCTCCCCAGACCTCCATTCCCTCATGTGTAAACAAGGGAAGGACAGAGGCTGTGCTTTGTGTGAGGGATGTCGTGTGTGACCTAAAGGTCCTCTAGGATGGTGTTTTTCAACCATTGTCATCTGATGGCGCACTTGAACCTATAGTTAAATTTCCGTGACACACTTAAATTATGCTAACCAAAAAAAGAGCAAAAAAAAAAAAAAAAAAAAAAAGAACATATTATGTGCTTTGAATTTCTTTTGAAAATAATTTAATTAATGATCTTTAATTTTTATTTTTTTTGAGACAGAGTCTCACTTATTAACCCTTGGTAGAGTGCCGTGGCGTCACAGCTCACAGCAACCTCCAAATCCTTGGGCTTAGGTGATTCTCTTGCCTCAGCCTCCTGAGTAGCTGGGACTGCAGGTGCCCACCACAATGCCCAGCTATTTTTTTGTTGCAGTTTGGCTGGGACTGGGTTTGAACCTGCCACCCTCGGTATATGGGGCCAGCATCTTACCCACTGAGCCACAGGCACCTCCCTGATTTTTAAAAATTTTCAGGGCACACCTAAGATCCTCTCACACCACATCAGTTGAAAACAACTGCTCCAGGGGAACCTCATAATGTGTCATTTGAATTTGTCATTCAAATAAGGATACCCTTGAGATGAAAGGAGGCACTGTTACTAATTCACCAGGGCAACAGGCGTATGTTGGGACTGTCCTGGGTAGTCAGGACCTGTGGCGCCTCCTCTGCCTGCACAGTGGGTCCTGGATCAGCACCACCTTCCCCTTCTATTCCTTTCTTGGGAGGGGGCACTAGGTGCCCTGTGTAAAGCCTGTCCACACCTGCTGCGCCCCTTAGGAACCTCTGGGCACTGACCTCAAGGCTACCACCCAGGGACTGACCCCTGGCTTCTTGCTGTGTTTCTCTGCCCACTGACCTCCCAGGCTGCTCCTTGGCCCTGTGGCTGGTTAGTTTTTACTTCTGGGGCCTGAGGCAGGGACCATGCACAGGAACAGTGGCACTGCTGGGTTCACATATTAAAGTGAGTGTGTGTAGAGGAGGGGCAGCAAAGGCAGGGGACCCAGCAGCGGCAAGGGAGTGTCTGCCACAGGCCAATGGCCCTGTATGTGCTGTTGGGGGGAGCAGGGGTGAGGTGGGCAGACTGGCAGGTCAGAACGTCTGAGGTCTTGGCCCCGGGCTGTATGTAGGGTTATGCTGGGCACTGGCTGCAGTAGCCCAGGATGTTCCTGGGGGTGTGGCCCCTCCTGCCAGCCTGCCTTCCTCAGCCCCCAGCTTGGGCTTGATTTCGCCAGCAATGCCCAGCACAGCCCCTCCTTTGTTCACCTGGAGCTAGGAGCATGGAGTGGGTGTGGCCTGTGTGGGGAGGTGGGAGGCCTGGGAAGGGCTAGAGGGGTGGGTGGAGGAGGCCTGCCCGGAGCCAGCCTGCAGCCACCTACTCCCCCAGCCAACCCCCTTGGATCCAGCTCTACAACCGGCTCAAATGTTCCCTGCCGGTGCCTTCCGGGCCCAGCCCAAGTGGGAGTGGGAGGCCCCAGCATACCTGCCGGCCCACAGGGGCCATCATTCCTCCCAGCCCTAGGGTCAGACACCTACAGTGAGCTGTGCAGTCAGGAACTGGGGTGAGTGTGACCTTGTGCCCTGGGCCCAGCTTCTCCCTGCTATGGGGGGTGGGGGGGTGGCGGGGGGAGGAGGGCAACATGCTGCACCACGAAGCCACAAAGTGGAGAACCTCAGACCAGCCCTGGTAGGGACGGTCCCTAGACTGAGTGGGGCCACCATGTGGCTGCTCACAGCCTCAGCCCACAGTTCTGGGCTTGATTTATGCACCTGCCATGTTAACTGTCACTTGTCCTCTGTCCCAACTCCTTTGGTTTATTCACCACACACCACGGCTAAATCCCACAGGGGACTGGAGTGTTTCCAATCACACCCTGGCCCTGTAGTACATGAGGAACACTGAGGAGGTTGCGCCTGCTCTAAGCAGAGATCGCCCACTGCCGGCAGAAGACAGTGGAGACAGTGACGATGACGGCGAGGAGATGGCCTACACTACCTACACACTTGCCACTGTCCTGGGCACTTCATGTCAATGCAGTTCAGCATGTGGCTGGGAGTGCGAGGAGGACTTTGGGGATTATAATTCTCCCACCATACAGGGCAGGAGGCTGCAGCACTGTGCCTGGGCCACAGCTACAGCAGGGTCCAGGGTCCCCAACCCTCTCCAACCAGTCTAAGATTCCAAAGATTTCTCAAGGCCCCCCTTAAGGCTCCCCAAGACTTTCCATATCTCTAAGATCCTCCAGAGACCCCTCAAGTTCCTCCCAGGCCTCCAAGGTCCCCCAGGCCCTCTGACTCCTAAGATCTCCCAGTTCCTGAAGGCTCCCTACATTCCCAGGACTCCCCAAGACCCTCATGGCCCCCCAAATTCCCAAGGCCCTTTCTGGGTCCTCAGCTGTCCACAAGACACCTTCCACAGCTTGTCTCTTCCCAGGGTGTCCAGGCTGAGATCCCCAGGCTGAATCCAGGTGGTCAGCTCTTGGCCTGCCGTCAGTCATTGGTACTGGGCTGGCCTATGGAGTGGATTTGGGGGTCATGTTATCACCAGGCCAGGTCAAATGGTGTCAAACGTGGAGGCCTTTAGGCAGAGGGACCTCCCTAGAGGCACCCAAGGAGCTGCCTGCATCCTGGGTGTGCCAGGCTCAGCCCCTCTAGGCTGCTCTGGGAGGAGAGCAGAGTCTAGTGACAAGGAGGGGTGAGGGCTGGATCCGCCTGCTGGACCTGCCGCCCCGGCACTGCTGCACACCTTCCCCACAGCCAGCTCCTGCTGTCACAGGAGAAGCAGCAGCCACCTTGTCCCCCTCCTCAAGGCTAGGGCATATCCCAGGCCCCCTGCTCCTCTTACCTAGCTCCTCTCTCTGCATGCAAAGGCTGAGTGGTCAGCCAGCAGTCCCTGAGCACACCCACAAACCACAAATTTAGCCTTTCCCTTGCCTGCAGGGTGCCCAGAGGAAAAACTGTCACTGAGAGAAGAGAGAAGAGGCCCAACCAGGCTCTGCATCTATGGGGAGAAAGCAATCAGGGTTCTTCCATAAGGAGGGCAGAACCAGGCAAGGAGGGCGGAACCAGGCAGGGAGGCGGGAGGGTTTGACCACTGGCTGTGTGGCCTCTGGTGAGTCTCTTCCCCTTTCTGGGCCTCAGTGCCCTCACTGCACACCTGCTGTGCAACCTCATTCTATCCATGAAACAGTGGGAACCACATGACGTGTGGTGGCCCAGGGGCTAAGCACTCAGACTGGAAAGGGCCCCAGGGCTTGCTCCTGGCGTGGCATACCAGCTGTATGGCTCTGGACAAGCTGCCCAGCCCCTCTGTGCCTGCGTTTCCTCATCTACTAAGTAGGGGTCAAACAGAACATATCGCCAAGGGTTGTTAAGAAGAGTGAGCAAGTTAATATTTATAGAGCATGTAAAGCAGTGCCTGGCATATGATAATTACAACACAACTAATTGATAAGTAAACAAATAAAATCAAACACCAGATCACGCTTGGCTCTTTGGAC
Source organism: Loris lydekkerianus (assembly GCA_963574355.1). Classification (NCBI taxonomy): domain Eukaryota; kingdom Metazoa; phylum Chordata; class Mammalia; order Primates; family Lorisidae; genus Loris; species Loris lydekkerianus. The sequence continues at coordinate 56,471 of CAUYPK010103106.1, forward strand.
CTTGAAATGTCATCAGCAGTTCATTATGGCAAACATTTACCTATTGGGGGTTCTTTCCAGGTCCTGGCTTGGCCCGGGGTTGACAGAGATGAACCAGAGGAAAACACAACATACGCACAAGTGGAGGAGGAGGGCTTCAAGCTGGGCGTGGAGGTGTGTGCTGGCAATGATGGCAGCCCAGTGACTGGCCAGTTGATCTGCAACAGCTGTGGACTGAAGATTGGAAATGACTTTGTTGCTGAGGGTAGACCCTGAAGCCCACTCAGTTTGACGAGCTGTGCACTGCACCTACCTGGCATCACCACCTGGCTAAGCTGGGGGCCGGGGAGGGACAGGCACAGGCTGACGACCTCCTGTGGATCCTGAAGTAGCAAGCCCTCTCCCATACCTCTGTGGATCCTAAAGTAGCGAGCCCTGACTCCAATGTGACAAGACCCTTGGGGCCTGGCTTGCCCACCCCTGTGAAATGCTTCTGAGTGGTCATCCCTCTTCAGGCCTCCAACCCCTGCCAAGGCCAGCAGAAGCTGCTGCTGAGAGCTGACCTGGGAGCCTGGGACCTGCCTGGGTGGAGACTGTGCAGCAGCCAGCGAGCTGCCCTGACTCCGGGGAAGACACCCAGCACCTATGCCAGCCCAACCCGACACACCCCTTTCCCATGGCTAACTGTAATGCAGCCGTCAAGCCCAGTCTGACTGCCTGCTTGCTACCAGCTCCTACAGGAAGTCTCCCTGAGTCCTGGGCTGGGCCAGGCCCTCCCATGGGCTCTCTAAACCTGGGGCCTCCCACTGTTTCATGGAGGTTACATGTGACAGAAAAACCAACCCAGACCAGATTGCGCAGGAAGGGAAATGTATCACATAACTGCCCAGTCCAGGTTGTCCTTAGGCACGGCTGGATTCATAGTACAAAGGGCTCTGCCTGTCGGTGTGGGCTCCATCTCGTGGCAGCTCCAGGTTAACATTCTCCTCTGGCAAAACCAGAGATTTCCTCTGCCTAATAGTTCTAACAAAATTTCGGAACTGGGCCTCACTGGCTGTGGTTGATCTGGCCAGGGTCACATGTCCACCCCTGAAGCATGGAGGACTGGGGCTAGCTCTACCTGGGCCACGTGGCCTGATGGCGGAAGGAGAGGAGCCAGTTAGCAGCAAAGCGCCCACCTTATTGTGGCCAGCTCTGCACCGGACTGCCTGTTGCTTGGGCAGGAACAGTGTCTGAGCTCCATCAGTGGCCTGGTGTTTCCCTCAATAAGGCCAGCACAGAGTCAGGGGAGCACAGCAGGCTGGCTTTGGTGACTTGGCACAGGCTGTCCCCCTCCCCACTCTCTGCTTAGTACCACCTCATCCAGTAGGTCTGGATTTTAGGGACTCTAAGTAGATACGTGTTGAACTCTTTCATTTTCTCCTCTCTGCCTCCTTACTTCTTTTCCAGCTACTTGTCTTTCTATGGTGCATCTTGGGAAATGTCTTCAGATCTATGCTCCAATTCAGTGATTCTATCTTTAGCTGTTTAATTCATGGAGTTTACAGTTTCAACATTTGTATTTTCATTTGTAAAAGTTTATTTGGTTACTTTTCAAATATGTCTAGTCTTTTTTATAGACTTTCCTTTTCAATCTTCCTTTTCTATCTTTTATTACTGAATCTATTTCAAACAGTTCCCAGAGGTCTAAAACCATTGTTTTACTTTTTGCAGTTTTTCGCTGGGGCTGGGTTTGAACCCACCACCTCTAGCATATGGGGCCGGCACCTTACTCCTTTGAGCCACAAGCGCTGCCCCTGTTTTACATTTTTATTTATTTATTTATTAATAATAATTATGATTACTAGTATGAGGACATAATTATGAGATTACTATGGGAGCACAAATGATTAGGTTACAATGTTTTTATTTGTTAGTGAGGTCCCTGTTGTAGTTGTGTCCCACATCCCGGAGGTGTGCCATATACTCTTACATTGTGGGAGCACGCAATCCCCCTCCCTCCTTCTCTTTCCTATCCATCCTCCCCCTCCCTCCTCCCTCCTCCCCTTCCCCCCAACTTCAATTGAGTTTTTCTCTTGTGGGGGTGTGTATTCGTTCATCAACTAGCTTCATATGAGTATTAAATCCATTTATTATTCCTACTGACCCTCATCTTATGATATCCTTGGATTTGATCTCTCTCTCTGTGTGAGGCATATTTGTTTTTCCTTTGTTTGTGCATATTTGTTTTTCCTTTGAGATACGAGCTTGCTCTGTTGCCCAGGCTAGAGTGCAGTGGTGTGATCATAGCTCGCTGCAGCCTCCAAATCCTAGGTTCAAGTAATCCTCCTACCTCCACCTCCCAAGCAGCATAAAATAAATCAGCTGGCACCGAGGGTGCATAGAGGTTACATGTGCATACCACAGGTGCATACCACCTGGCCTGGCTAATTATTTTATTTTTAATAGAGACAAGGTCTTGATATTTCCCAAGCTGTTCTCAAACTTCCGGGCTCAAGAAATCTTCCCAAAAATGCTAGGATTACAGGTGTGAGCCACTATGCTCGGCCATGAATTCGTATTTGGTTGAGCTTCGTTTGTGGGAATCTTGAAGTCTTAAATTGCTTTCCTCCAAAAAGGACTATTGTTTGTTTTTGGAAAGTATGAGGAGGTGCTTCTAATTGGGGACTATTTCAATTTAATTTCTTGAGTTGGGATTTCCTTGTCTATAAGGACACTGTAAATTTAATTTCAGCACTACGTGAGAGAAGGGCTATGGTTTGAAATTCTCAAGGGAAATTATTATTATTATTAAATTTTTCCATCTGGAGCTCTGAAGCAGACACCTAGATTTCCCAGAGGGCTGCATTTGCTGTCAGGGAGGTATAGTCAGAACCACTCTCTACTCCAGGGGTAATCTCCTCGAGAGTCTCAGGTTAATGTGGGAGTCTTAAGTCCCCTCCAACACTCACTGCTCTGCATTTTGTCTAAGGAAATGCATATTGTTCATCTCTCTGGCTCCAGCTCCGTATGTGTGTATGTGCATGTGTGTACGTGTGTGTATGGGTATGTGTGTACATGTGTGCATATGCATGTGTGTATATGTGCATGTGTGTACGTGTGTGTACGTGCATGTGCGTACGTATGTGCGTGCATGTGTGTACATATGTGCGTGTGTATGTGCATGTGTGTACGTGTATACGTGTGTGTGCGCATGTGTGTACGTGTGTACGTGTGTGCGTGTGTGTGCATGTGTGTACGTGTGTGTATGTGCATCTTTTGGGGAAAGAGGGCATATGATGAGCTTGACAATGCAATGATGTTATGTCTGCAGCAGGTAGTGGGATGGACACTCTAAGGTGTCTGGTCACTATGCTGCCAGACACCCCATGAGCTCATTTTGGATGTTGTTTCCTTGACCACTAATGTGACTCTAGCCTCCGTCTGGAGCAGGTATTTGGAGAGAACTCCGGGAGCACATTTTTGTGGCTAACCTGTGGACTGGGGTCTGACTCCTGCCTGCTTCCTCCTCAGCTCTTGCACCCAGGAAAACTTGTTCCAAGCTTCGGGGCCCTGCAGCCACACCTCTTCCTGGTGATCTCCTGGGCACTTCTGGAGGCAGCCAGACCTAGGCGCAGCTGGGCTGTGCAGGAGAGTGATGGGGGTGTCTGTGTGTGTTGGGGCGCACAGGGGTGAGAAGAGTCCTTGGATTGTTCACGTTGGTCACCTGAATTGGACACTACCTAGAAATCTGTCATATTTCTCCTCTGTCCCAGGCAGCACGGTATAATCTAATGAGCTCCTTTGAAGATGGCCGTAATTAACAGAAATGACTGTGACTGTCACAGGCATAACTCCCACCCTTGGGGACAGGCCTAAGTGCTGCTCTCTAACCCTCACATCCTCTCCTTTCCTCTCTGGCTCACTTGGCCTCACACTGCCCACATTCACTTGTCCTCAGCCTGTCCTGGCTTGGACATATGTTTCTGGGGTTCTATCTTCTTTGGAGATGCTGCCTTCCTAAAAGCAGTGCTGGCCTTGGCCCCAGTCATCTCATGAGTGTTTCCTGACGTCCCCTCTGCATCATGCCTTCTGCTTAGCGCCACCCGAGGGAAGTGGCTGGTCTTGACTCTTAGGGGTCATCACTAGTGAAATGCCCCAGGACGGTGACCACTATAGTGATGGTGCAGGGGCAGCGGAATCTCCCAGCCTGCCCAGGGGACAGGGACAGTGTTGGGAACCAACAGAGGAGGCATTCTGACTAAAGTACAGATGAGGACAAAGGTAGGTGGGAGATGAGGCTGGCTGGGTGGGTAGGATAGGCCTGGAAAGGCCCCAAGATGAGGGGCTGCCCAGGACATGCAAGGAGGGGAGTGACCTTCTCACGGTGTATTTGGGAAGATGTGTCATGGTGCTCTCTGAGACTGGACTCCACATTTCTGAAACCTTTATAGCTTCGTAAGGGGGAGACCAAAGTGTTCTGAGGCTGTTCTTCCTGAAGCTCAGGGTGAGGGGGAAGATCTTCCTGCCCCGGGTTAATGAGAATCTGTCCCACCTGTGAAGTACAGTAGAGCTTGTGCAGATGACTCCTGCAAGAACCCCTGGCTGTAGAGGCTGTAGAATGTGTCAGCTGCCTACTGCTGGGAAATAAACCATCCCACAACATTGTGCCTTAAAACAACACTTTGTTATTATTTCCTGGAGTTCTGTGGGTTGGCTGGGCTCAGCCAGGCTGTTCCTCTGTGTGATCTCTCACGCAGTTGTGGTCAGATGGTGGAGGCTAGGAATGGAATGTCCTACACTGCTTTTCACTCACCTGTCTGTCTTTTATGTCCTTTCAGTGGCCTCCCCATAGTGTCCCATCCTCCTGGGCCTCTCCATGAGGACTTCTCTCCCTCAGGATGGTCAGACTTCTCAGGTGGTAGCAGGTGTCCAAGGATGTAAGGGCCAAACCTGCCAGGTCTTGTTGAGTCTCAGGGTCACTTCACTGCACCCCGTTAGTTAGTGTTGGGGCCCATCCAGATCCAATGGTAGGAGCAGCAGGAGGTGGGTTCACTTGGGCCACTTTGGAGACTGGCCACAACATGGTGGACCTTGCATTCAAACCCAGTCCACCCAAGTGCACCACTATGGCCCTTCTCCTCTGGAGGGGCCCTGGCCACATTAGGGTCTCTATCTGCGTCATGGTGAGGCCCCACTTCTCTGAGATGCGACACTCAGAGCTAGTCCATGGAGTGCCTGTATCAGTTATCTATTGCTATGTAGCAACACCCCCACCCCAGAATGTAGTAGCTTAAAACAAAACCACTTATTATCTCCCTTGAGTCTGCAGGCCTGCTGGGCTTCCTCATGTCTGAGGTCACTGTGGGCTGGCCATATGGCTTTGCTATCTTAGGGGAGCAGTCCTGCCTCAGTAACCTCAGCTGGGGCAATTGTTCTCAGCTCCACCAGGTCCCTCATCCTCTAATCCAGGGCTCTGGAGGGCAGAAGTGCTCAGGGCCCTGAAGGCCTGGACTGACCACTGGTATCACTTCCTTCTCACTCTACTGGCCAAAACAAGTCACATGGTCTTCTGCCAGATTCAAGGGGTAAGGAAATGGCATCCACCTTCTGATAAGCTGAAAAGTCACCTTGAAAATTCATAAACACGGGGAGGGGTGAGAAGGAGGAGCCATCTGTAATCAGCTGCCTCTGTGCCTTGCCCAGAAGTGTGGCTAGGGAGCTGGGCCGGACTTGATTCCTATGTCCTTGGCAGATACTTTTGGGTAGACCTGCCTGACTCTGCCTGGCCCTGATAACATGTGGAGACTTCACTGAACCGGGTCAGCCTAAGAACCAGGACTTGTACTGAGCTAATAGTCTGAATTGGGGAGAGAGCAGCGCCCAGAAGCTGAGGTCCATCACAGGGTGTCTGGGGGAGGGCAGAGGAAGCAGACGAGAGAGAGGCCAGAGCTCAGTGCAGCCAAGGCAAGGCAATGAGGGAGTCAGGCTCAGCATGGGAGGGCAGTGAAGGAGTCAGGCTCAGCATGGGAAGGCAGTGAGGGAGTCAGGCTCAGCATGGGAGGGCAGTGAGGGGTTCAGGCTCAGTGTGAGAGGGCAGTGAGGGGTTCAGGCTCAGTGTGGGAAGGCAGTGAGAGAGTCAGGCTTAGCCAAGGCAGGGCAGTGAGGGAGTCAGGCTCAGCGTGGGAGGGCAGTGAGGGGTTCAGGCTCAGTGTGGGAGGGCAGTGAGGGGTTCAGGCTCAGTGTGGGAGGGCAGTGAGAGAGTCAGGCTTAGCCAAGGCAGGGCAGTGAGGGAGTCAGGCTTAGCCAAGGCAGGGCAGTGAGTGAGTCAGGCTCAGCATGGGAGGGCAGTGAGGGAGTCAGGCTTAGCCAAGGCAGGGCAGTGAGTGAGTCAGGCTCAGCATGGGAGGGCAGTGAGGGAGTCAGGCTCAGTGTGGGAGGACTGCCCTGGAGTCAAGCTCAGTGTGGAGGGCTTCCCTGGGTCCACCTTTGCACAGGTCTGGCCACTCAGCATCTCCTCAGCTCTGTCCTTCAAGTACAATTTTTAAAAAATTAAGATGCTTCATGTGCCGTGTGGCACTACTGAGAGTCACAAAGCTGCTTTTAGATCATATCAGAATTCTGTTTCCTAGAAGGAGACAGCTGGTAGCAGACACGGTAGTGTGGTTGGGGAAGCAGAGGCTGTGGGGCTTGGCATTCTTGGGACCCAGAAGTGGCAGGAGACTCATGGGGCCCACAGGGGACCGAGGGGTGGCAGAGTGAGCACTCACACCTGGCCTGGGGATTTGAGCAGCCCAAGTACCAGGATGAGCAGGAGACCAAGCCCCCAGCCCCTCTCCTGCTAATGCCAGTGGGAGGTATGGACAGGGTCCTCCAGGGCTCCAGAGGATAAGGAGACAGACTTGGGCTGGAGGCTCTGAATGACCCTGTCACTAGGTGGCCACATAAGCCACACTGTCCTCCCTCCAACCGCTAGAAACTGGGAGAGAGCAGTGGAGGAGGCGCAGCCTGGGTGGGTCAGATGTTGCTGGACATGCCTTGTTTTGTGCCCACCGTCCAATGGGGTGGAACTCAGGGCGACACACAGAGGGGCTATGAGCAAAGCCAAGCCTCTGGGCCTGTGAGGCATGGAGGAAGTTAGAGGTTTCTGGATCCCTGAAGTGTGGGATTCTCTTATTTCCAGTAACCTTCTTATAGGAAATCAGAGTTAAAAGCCCTAACCAGAGGCCCATGGACAGTAACTGGGGCAGAGCCCAGCATATGCAGAGCCTCAGTGGTGAGTGGTCAGTGGTGAATGTCACCATTGACATGGTGATGAGTGGGGGGTGGGGTGGGCTCCTGCTCTGGGGCAAGGGGGACAGAGAGAGGGGCTTCACGTCAGTACCTGCTATGTGACCCTTAGCAAGCCATTCAGCCTCGCTGAGCTGCTTTTCATGGGGGGCAGGGGCTGCCTACCTGACAATATTACCACAGTAATGGAGCCAGACGTTCACCATTTATAAAGATGGAAACAAAGTGGTTAAACTCTTCCCCAGGTGCACAGCTAGAGTGGCCAAATGGAAGCCTGGATCCAAGTCGCTTCTGCTGCGTCCAGCTCCCTATTCCTTGCTGTTGAGCTCACAGAGGCAGATGAGCAAGGTCACAGTCAAAGAAGTGACTCACAGATGCTGGAATTTAGACTATAAAAAAAAACAGAGTTGGGGGCTCTAGCACTGGCTGGGCTGTCCTGAGGCCTATGGGTGGGTCCTGGTGTCCCAGGTGCTCCCATGGTCAGGTATCTTTTCAGGATGGGGAGCAGTGTCTGCACCCGTGTTCTCTGCAGTCAGCTGGTTACTTCCCTGACTCCCTTCTCCACCCACACATGGTCTAAGATGCACAGCTGATCACATCTCGCAGAGCTTAAAATCTGCAGCACCCAAGGCCAGACTCCTTAATCCGGCCCCTGCCCACCTCTGGCCTCATCTCCAGCTCCCATCCCCAGATGTCACCCCTTAGTAGTTGCTTATGGGCCCCAACCTTCCTCCCAACACACATATTGTTTCCTTCTTCTATGCCTTGGTGTGTCCTTCTTGTTAGAATTCCACAACCCGGCTGGGCGCAGTGGCTCACCCTGTAGTCCCAGCACTCTGGGAGGCCTAGGCGGGTGGATTGCCTGAGCTCACAAGTTCAAGACCAGCCTGAGCTAGAGAGAGACCCTGTCTCTAAAAATAGCTGGATGTTGTGGCTGCCCCCTGTAGTCCCTGCTACTTGGGAGGTTGAGGCAAGAGGATCGCTTGAACTCAAGAGTTTGAGGTTGCTGTGAGCTGTGATGCCACAGCATTCTACTGGGGGCAACAAAGTGAGACTCTGTCTCAAAAAAAAAAACAAAAAAAAAAAACAGAAACAAAAAACCCCACAAGAATTCCACAATCCCATAGACCTGGCGAACTCCTATTCTCTCTATAAAACTTTTACGCCAGAGGTCAGTCCCTGAAGTCGCCGCCCCGGGCTGCCAGCTGCTCCAGCGTCTCCGGCAGGCAGGAGCCAGGCGCTGACGAGTGCGGCGGGGGTGGCCAAGCGCTCCTGCAGCTCTGGCTCCGGCTCTGCGCATGCGGCGGCTTCCCGGCTTCTCCATGGGGCTGGCCTGCGGCGGCGGATGCTCTGAGAGAAACATCAAGAAACCATGAACAACATTAGTAATGAAGAGTTTGACTGCCACTTGCTTGATGAAGGTTTTACTGCCGAAGACATTCTGGACTGAAAAATCAATGAAGTTTCAACCTCTTCTGATGATAAGGATGCCTTCT